>JAZGTJ010003031.1:0-17335 GCA_036877575.1 Botia almorhae
CAAGTATGTCTATGTATATGCATAAAATTATATATAATTATATAATTAAATTCCAGTTGTAGTATAATGTTATTATGCTAATGATATAATGTGTATTGATGGATGTTACATTACATTTGAAAATATTAGATCCTGAATCTTGAAACGGGCATCAGCAGGTCTCGCAGGAATATCTTGGACCTGAGCGTCTAATTAGCTTCTAAATTGTTCGAATACACTGTCATTTTACGGCCATGTTTACTGAGTGCAGATATGTACCAACAACAGATCCATAAGAGACAGCCGCACGTGTTAATGGTCTTTTTTAAATAACAGACCGCTGGACCATGTCTGACCATTTAGAGAAGGAAGCAGATCCCTACTTACAATGTGAGAAAATGGCTGTGGCATTTAGTATGTGACAGTATGTGCTCTGCATTACAACAGGTCCGGTCTCGATGATGTCATTACAGCAAATACACCAGGGAGCACCAGTAGAGGGCAACAGAAACAGGAGGAAACATCGAATCTTTTGTTTGGGCCTGAGACTTGCGGGGACATGAGTGTTAAAGGAGATGTGTGTTTTCCTGCTTTCTCTCTATTACATGCGACCCAGATACTTTATTTTGAGTACTGGGCGTATAGTGTTATTTGTTATTCTGTGATTACTGTAATCTGTATAGCCGTCCGTCCGTCCGTCCGTCCCTCATTCGATTTTAGTGATGTAAAATCACTCAAATCAACAGTAATCGATGAGTGATGATATTCAATCTCTCAGCGTTTCTTGTGGTCCAGTTTTGAAATAATTTTTAATAATACAACTATTATTTCACTATGTCAAAGCAATAAAAACGAATTTGAATGTTGTCTTGACTTTTTGTCTCTAGCATCAGAACTGTTCCTGCTGGTGAAGGTAGCTTTGTAAACTAGGCTTGTTGGCTCTTGGCTTGAGTTTTAATTGAGGGCTCAGCACTTACCGAGATACTGATAGCACCACATTTTACGATCTTAGCAGACGTACACACGCACGCAGTTTATATCCGCATTGACATATCTAATGAAACCGTTAAACACAATCTGAGCTAGTGGGCGGAGGATAATGAAATGACTTGCTCTGTACTGTATGTCTAAAACGTTCTCTTAAAGAATTTGTCTCTCTCTGGGTTTATGTAGCTCACCTGAATAGTACTGAATAGCACCAAGGTCACTGGTCCGGATCACAGGGGACTTGTATGCTGATGTGTATGTATAGCGTAATACTGCAAGTCATTTTGAAAACGGGTGTCTGCCAACTGCGTAAATGTCTTGCAGTTCTGGTCATAAGGGTCATTCCTAATATGCAGAATATGTTAATTTACGCATTTGGCGGACGCTTGTGTCCAAAGGGACTTAGGGTATAGGCACATTCAGGGTATAAAATTTATCACTACATGTGTTCCCTGGGGATCGAATCCACATCTTTGCGCTGCAAACACAATGGTCTACCAGTTGAGCTACAGGAACACCCTAATGCATAATAATAATAATATATAATAAGAATATATACATACTGGATAAATAACTTTATGAAGATTGACATCAAATTTGTCACTTTGGAGAAATGACATGATTTTTAATCATTTCCTAGTTTGAGCAGATGTTGCCATTGTCTTCTAAAAACCTGTCCAGGTGTTGTTTTTCATTTCTCTTAATTAAATCAGCAATGCGTGTGATAAATTGTGATGGCGATGTTTTGAAGTTTTGTTTTTTTAAAGAAATTAATCTTTTAAAAGTTACAAGTCTGAAAGGTTCTGCAGAGCAGGAATAATCATGAAAATATGATTTTTTTCCATAACACAAAAAATCGTTACATATGAAATTAACAGACTGGATGCTTTTATGAGACTTTTGTACTGTTTTTTTTTCATCTTGGCCCAGTGTGGCTGTGATTTGATTAGAACAGAGATATTTTCACACAGTAAAAGCCCTTGATGACTTGAGACAGTTCTGGTAGGAGGCAGTGATGGAGCAAAAGAAAGTGACACGACAAATATTTCATTTCCTCACTGAATAGGGAACAACAGTTGGCCTGAAGATGCCCCCCCCCATATTTAGAGTCTTCATGAGAGTGTTCCACCCCAGAGCGTATCCCAGCTGTCACCCACAATCCACCATTGGGAACGAATCGCATAACTCCTCATCAAAAGATCCACCCCCCCTCCCCTCACGCTTTTGCTCTCAGGAAACTGTTACATGAAACTTTGATTTGGCTGAATTGGTTTTCACAGAACCTCTACGAGCCAAGGCACAGATTTCATTCCAAAGAGAGGAACCAAATGCTGGGCTGAAGTGAGCCATCTGTGATACAGTTACCCCGTAATGTCTGTGCCATTAAACCGAATGTATTATTATTCAGGTAGCTATAAACCATCTGTTTTATTATTCCGGTAACTATAAACACTGTTGACTTTAGCTTATTGTTTTGCTTAGCAAGGTTCTTTTTAACCTGTAGTTCCTCCATGACGATGATAGTTCCCAGAGGAACTTATCTTTCTCAAAAGTTGCTCCTTCACAGCTCAGAAGATTTGATTTCAGTTGTTTCCTTTAAGCTTTAGCTTCGTCCGAAGTAAAAATAAATGAGACAAATACATTGTTAAAAACATTAAAGAGAATATGGAGCTGTGAGATTACTGGAGATTATATAATCTAAAATATTCTGGATTTGGGTAAATGTAATGAGTTGCTATTAAATTCCTCAGTAACAAGTAAGACTTGACGAATCCGAGCTTAGTTTTTGATCGCTGAGGTCTCTTCTAACAGAACTCTAACGGAGACGTTCGTAAGAGTTCTGGGTGTTTTTCTCAGGAGACATAACTGAGACACAGGTGACTTAAGGAAACGTTTCCATTTGCTCTCCATTTATCTCACTGCTGTCTGGGAGAAACAATGGAGATATTAAAGAGATCTCATCTGTGTTTATTTTCTTTTGCGATGGGCTGATCTGAGAGTGAAAGCTGCCCGTTTGGAAGCAGACGGTGTATGTGGATTACAGCACTTTGTGTCAGTGGTGAGAATGTGTCCTGTATCTAGATTGCTTTCAGAATCAGACTCATTTACACATGAAATCAGACTTCAGCAGATATAAATGTTTGTGTGTTTGGTCTGTTGGCTTGTGTTAGCTCTCTTCCCGGACTATAAAACAAAAGTATGAAAAAGGTAAAAATGGCAAATGAGAAATGATGTTCCAGGTGGATCTATTCATCTCAGCTCAGGCTGAAGGCCACAATGTTCCCATTTCTTCCCACAATCGATCATTTATAAACAGAGAGACTTTGTATGCACCTTCTTATCAGAGCAGCTCCATCAACCAAGGAAGTTATGAATGTATTGAAGAGCAGAATGTGGAACTTTGATATTTATGTTTGGAGTGATGCAGAAGCAGTTTTTTAATATTTTAACCTGCTAGCTAGGACTGTGTCCTAGAGTCTCTGAAACACACACACACACACACACACACACACACACACACACACACACACACTCTTGTACAGCTATCTTTGTGAGGACATTCGTTGACAAAATACAATCTCTAGCTTCTTACCCTAACCTTAACCATCCCAACTAACTGCCTGACCCTTAAGCTAAACCTAACCCTAACCTAATTCTAACCGTAACCCTAAAACCAAGTCTTAACCCTCAAACAGGGGTGTTAAAAAACCCATTACTGAGGGCCAAAATGTCATTACTTCAAATGTGAAATGATGACAGAATAAAAAGTCACAAAAAAGCTATTAATGTAGCATCATTAGTTTTCCTAGCGATGTTTATAAGGCAACTTTGCTGGTAAGTAGAACTTTTCTCCTCAAACTGAGATACTGTAGCAACATTATAAGCAGGATGATGTTGCTTTATTGTGTTTTGTAGCTGCTGGCTGTGGACTGGCCGTTCGGTGTCGCGCTCTGTAAACTGCTGCCGTTCATTCAGAAAATGTCTGTTGGTATAACAGTTCTGAGCTTGTGTGCACTGAGCATAGACAGGTAAGAGTGTCTTACTGCATATGTTTCATCTGTCAGGTGTTTGTTTCTGCTAGAATGTGCATTAGTGACGTTACAGTAATTTTATCACAGGTTCTTTCCCAGCTAACAATTTTAGGTTGTGAGAATGTTTCCATTAGTAACAAAAATGTTAAAAATATTCTTTTCAAAGTTCTAAGAACGCCCAAAATGTTTTTTAGACATTGTATTAACATTATTGCTTGGTTATAAAAACATTATTTTAGAAAAATTAATTCTATAACACTAAAACATTCCACTTACAACTTGTGTTATATGATGTAACATTTAAGAACATTCTCTGTTAGCTGGTTGGTGAAGCAGATGAAGTCACAAACGTACTTAAAAAATAGCATTTAATATTAATAATAATGAAAATAAAGTTCAAGTTCATTAGCTTAGCTGTGGGCTGTTGGTGGTTGCCAAGCAACATAGAAGCTAGGCATGTTAATACGAAATGGCTGGTTTCAATGCTTGTGATTATTTTGCAGCCTATTAACACCAAACCGTTAAAATCTGTTGTGAGTCCAGTGTCTGTGTGCTTGCACTATTTGTACGTCACACAAGGTTGCCTATGTATAAGATGCCGTTAGATTCGGAACAGAGCCCGTATGTTTCTAGAGAGTTTTTCTATAATTCAGCTTCCCCCATCATAGCTGTGACCTCCGGTGTCAGAAAGGTCAAGCTGTCAACAGGCAAGCAAGACAGATGTTCTGTCAAGCCTCATATGTCCAAATCTCTCTCTCTCTCTCCCTCCTTCTGTGGCATTAGTTCTCTATTTTTCATTTCTGTTCATTCAGCAGTCCCTCTCTTTTCATATCTACATTTCTGAGAATTATTATGTTTTCATTCTAGCCAGAGGGACTTGAACTCTCCGCATGGGTTCTGTGGTCATTCTCAGCAGAACAAAACCTTTTTTGTTTCTTGCATTCCTGTCTGTCATTTTTAATCTCGCAGCTTTCCAAGGAATACAGCGACATCCTGCAGATCTGGATGTCAGATTGCAGTTCACGTTTTCGTACACTCGTATCTCCTGCTGAAAATGGAAGATCATTTTGAGCGCATTGCATTATGGGATACAGTATTCTGTATAGTTTATGTACTGCAGATTTTGCATACTGTGCACCACGTACATAGTGCATACTGCTTTACATTAAAAGTAGGATGACATTTTTTAAGCATTTTTAACACGTTTCTAAAATGGTCTTCAAAATATTCTGACTCTCAACATTGAGGAAGCTAGTCTGTTTTGCTTTTTGCTGAACAGGATTCAAACACGCATGCACACACACACACACACACACACACACACACGCATTTATAATAAAGACTCAAATTATAGATGTTCATAGCCATTTCCTGGCCAATTTTATACCCTGTACCTCTTTTCAAGCATCAGAAGTAATTTGCAGCCCAGCGCATTGAAATCCTGTCTCTGCTTCTCTAATATACTCTGTTCCGCAAGCTTCTCGACTCCTGGTGAGATTTCAAATAAATTCTTCATTGGCCTGTCATTTTGCTTCTGAGCTGCTATCAGGTCTGAGAAAGGGACCATAGTGATCCTCCATAAAATTGCTACATTGCGCGGAGCTCCCCCACATTTCCTCTGCTTTGGGTGCTGTGAGCTGTGAATTCTTTATGTGGACAGGAGACGACCGGCAGCGGCGGTTTCAAGAGCTGGGCTTGTGTTTCCGTCTGAAGCTGCTTGACATGCTCAGGTTTGGCATGTCGTTCTGCACTCTGCTTTGGGAACCTTTGAATGAAGCAACTCAACAAAGAACCCTCATACATTTTTACGTGCAATGTGCACTATGGCGACGAGACGTGTTTGCATCTGTCTCACGTTGCAAAGTGGGTGATATATTGCAAGTGTTCATGCGTCTCTATCTTTTTCTACAGTCAAAACCCACCAAATGAATTACTGTTAACACAACAGGAATCTGATTAGGTATTAATGACTAAGAACGATACACTATTATCGCTCCATTCAGATGCAGAACAACATTTTTTTTCCGGCATTTTTGCTCCTGCAGCATTAATGCAACATACATGCTGACACATGCTAATGTGCATGTAGCCAAACACTCTGGTTCACCTCCTTAAATGAGGAAACTGCATCAGGTCACTTCCTAGCCAGAACCCCCTGGTGGTCCAGAGCTTCCAGTGTGCCGGAACAGATGTGGAATCTTGTTGAAGGAACGGGAAATTAAGAACTAGGCACTTACTCAAGAAAGAGAAGAAAATCTGTTTGGCAAAACTACATCTATCTCTCTAGTTCATCAGCGGTATTGTGTAGAGCGCGTGTGTGAATCAGGCACTGGTTTGTTTTCATGCCCTGTAATTTGGACCCTTGAGAATTCTTTTCAAAATCCTTGTTCCTAATGCTTGAATTGAGCTCCGAAACAGCCAATCGGGATGTGCCTCAGAATAATGCCAGCAATCTTGTGTCTGTCAATTCTGACACCCAGCAAATGTGCTTATTTTCTTTTAGAGCGAGAATGAGCCAATTTCCTTCCATCTTGCGCCAGGTCAATTAAATCCAGCACGGGCCTCTATTTGTGCTCAAATCATCTGCAGCATCACGATTTTGCCATATTAATTTGTTTGGTCTAGTTTTAGAATTCCCAGTTTATTCCTTTCTTTATTGTTTGTTATTGTTATAGCATCACATTTGCATAGATAACATCTGTGAAGGCACAGGAAAGCAGGGCCCTTTTCCAAAACCTACACAAACGCCAATTTAAGCGTATCAGAGACGTGCTCTTAACACAGCAAAGATCTACCACAAAGTAGAAGGTATAATTATGCCGCCTTATTTATCAAATATCTAGATAGTGTGACTAAAATATCTCAATCTAATTTAAATGGACTGTATTTGCCAATATTTGTGTGCATGTTTTATGCTTATTAGAGTACCGCAAGCAGACGATAACATCAGACTCAATTAAAATGTTTTTTGTGATGTTTGTACGAAACAGAGCTGCTGCCTATGTAGAGCATCCGAATCAAACTGAGCTGCCTACATAGGGTGCTGCCTATATAGGCAGCTCACTGGGATTTGGTTACAAGCTCGATGATTGGATCTTTTTGATATATAAATAGTGTTGTTCTCATATTCATCATCCTAATATCTAAACGTTTACATGTGCAAAACAACAGCATGCTAATACGTCTTCTGTGAGGTCACATCCTGCATATAAAACAGTCCATTTTATCTGACTAGCCTTTAAGGAGAAATGTCAGGTTGACTTAATGTTCAGCTGATTTTTATTGGGTTTCACTGTTTACCACTTCGAATGTTAAAAAAAAAACTCAAAGTAGCTCATTTGAATTCTGAGTGTATGTTGTGCGAAATGATAAGGTGCCTGTTTTTCCTCTACCATGCAAAAATTATTAAACAGGAAAATATAGTATTTGTCTCAGTGTTTGATTTGTTTTGCCATTTTTTTTTCCTGAGGTTTTTAGAGAGCCGAAGGCTTGTCTTTCATTAATATTCACTAACACGGCCCCTTTGATGCATATTTAGAGTCACATTCATCCTCGTGTCTGACTGCTTTCTGATTATTAATCCATATTTAATCATTTCGTCTCATGCCGCTTACCAGATTTGGCTTCATGCTTTATGACTGATGTCAGCTGTTTGAAACTGCAGCCTGTACTTTCCAATATGTTCGGTGAATCTTGACAGATAACGCTGCGCCTGGGTTTGATTTCCATATCCCCTTTTGAGTTTCTCCGCTCAGATCCGTCATGGGCTGTGAATGAATACCATAAAATGTTTAATAGTGTAAGTGCATGTCTGTGTGTTACTGAGAAATAGAGAGAATGTCTAAAAACAGGAAGTGAAGCACAAGAATTGTTTCCCACAGTTCAAAGGTTTTGGGAAGAGAGGATGGAAGAGGTTTATGTATTAGTCAGAGCGTATCATTCCCTTATTCACTCTGTCTTTCCTGTTCTGTAGGGGCTCCGCAGAGTTCAGGTTTGGCCTGGTTTTTGGCGAGATGTTTCGCTGGTGGCTAAGATTTTTTGGGGAGGTTCTTAAATGTGTGAAATGAATTTATATTTTGCTCCGTGTGCTGACATCGTCCCAGCTCAGGGTAGTCACAAGTGAGAAGTCGGCGAGTTTATTCCTGCGTCCCTCAATAGTCACATACCACCCGTCCTATATAGCAGGGGCGCCGCTAAGGGGGGGAAAGTTAGGACAATTCTAAGGCCCTACGCCCTTAAGGGGCCCCCAGAGATCTGCTTTATTAGTAATAACACTAATAGGGGGGCCCAACCTCATATTTTGTCATAGGGCCCAAAATTGCGAGCGGCGCCCCTGCTATATAGTATTAGAAATTAGGGTTCGCATGTTCCAAATCGTATTATTTTTAAATGAGGATCCTTAAAGTACCCGGATGGTCTACTATTTCAGGTGAAAATTTGAAGCGCAGGTCAATGCACATTCTAACGGCTAATTTACCCACAATGCATTGCAAAAGGGAGGAGTTTAATGGCGCCACACTGAATTATTAAATAAGTGATGCTTCACCAAATGAACCAATTAAACTGTATAGTAAACATTAGATAAGAAAAAATTAATGAAGAAAACTTGATTAAAATGATTGTTTGACTGTTAATGATCACAATGTCGTCTAGGCAACGGTCACTTCCGATGCGAATTAGTATGTACTAGCACTTGCATTCTGTTTTGCACATACTTTCCCATAACAAATAGAATACGTACTTTTAGGGCGTAGTATAAGTAGGCGAATTGGGACGCAGATACACTAACACGCAGACACGCTAACAGAAGTAATTCTTCTCATTTATTTTTTACCACAGATATTTCAAAACGTTCTTCAGCAAGGAGCTCAAAGCCATAAAGCAAACTAACCATGTTAGCGGGCAGTACACACCTCCACCAGGACCCTGAAAATGAAACACAATTTTTAAGAAACAAGGTTGCGATGGTTGTGACTTGTGGCTCCCGCTGAAGCATAAATTCCCAGTAACTCCCAGTAACTGCCGCGTTGCAGGTCCGCCTTGAAAGGTTTATACGTTATAGTTAAAAATCAATTTCTCTGCTGAGTTCTCTATGAAGTCATTTTTTTATATAGCACTTTTTCATCGCTCAGGGTGCCGTGCAAAACATAAACATAAAAGAACATCTAAAAACACGAACCGAACCATATAACAACCGACACCATATACCGGAGTGATGTGTGTATCGCGTAAAGGAAGCGTGTGTTCGATCCGGCAGTCCACAGAGAACGAGGAAGTGTGGAAAAATGTACATGTTCAAACTTTACAGCCCGGCACTTACATTGAAAGTCTATGGGGCTGTTTAATCTGGGAGGTTCTCACGACGAGCTAACGACAAACAAAGTGTTGAGTTGTTGTCCAATAAGCATGTCCATGTCTCTGAATTCCATATTATACTGTTTCCTTTGTCATAAGGAGCAAGGAGCGATTAAGCTGTGTCGGAACCCACAGTGACAGGGGAATATCCTCAGATCATCTCTCTTGATGAGATCAGACCCTTTTACGAGGACACTTTGAGCTCTGCGTCCGCCGGGATGAGGAAAGGTGGTCTAAGTGAAATATTTAGTGTCTTTATTGTCTCCGATAAATCATCACGCAGGTCCTCAGAGGAATTAACCTGTGTAGCTGGCTTTGAAACTTCCAGACACATGGATTTTTTTTCCGGCACACACAACGGAGGATTGATTTCCTTTGATCTGTCTTTTAATAAGCAGAGATTTCCAGCCCGGCTTATGAGAGGAAGGGCTGTCCTTACACCTGAGACTGATGCTCACCTGGGATTGAAGAAGGCTGAAAGGAAATGTTTCTTGATAGACGTCTCCAGTCGACACAGGAGATGTTCTGCCGAGATTCAAATAAATCCTAAAGTCTGAGTGAAAAAGCCCCCGCTGAGCTTCAGATACTTCACCATAACTGGAAGTGCTCCAGACTCTAAATCAAACCTACAATCTGGTTATACATCAACATATTTCATCAGTATAAACATTTATTCACTAATCAATTCTGATTGGATAAACAATGTTTCAGGCAGTTTTGAAACGTTGATGCATTCAGTATATATGTTGACTGGCCATCGTAAACGGCCCACAGATGTACAATATTACTTGGGAGAAGAATGATTTATTCATTATTATTAATATGTTTAACACAGCATCTTTATATATGGTCATTTCTGTTGTTTTATAAAAGTCATCGTCATAACCAACGAAAACTTTACTGTCATTAAATCACTTTAATCAACAACCTCTCAATGGCTTTTTTTTGAGTAACATGATTCTTTATTTTATTGCAGAGGAACCCTGGCGTGACACAGGCGGCAGTGGGCGGGGCTTAAACATATTAGGTAAGCAGCAGGAGATCTTTCTGCTGGGGTAAAACATGCATGTTGTTTTCTGTGTTCACAACAGCTGTTCTGTACCGAACATGATCCACAGGTCACTGAGTGACACCGAAATGTGACGTGACAGCAGTGTGACATCATTACTGTAAACGATGCAGCAGACAGACAATTGCGCTTTGTCAAAGAACACATTGAATGAATGTAGTTGCCCTTGGTTACAATTAGGTTTAATTCTAAGTTGTTTTCTTAAGATCTTTGGAACGTGTTTGTTCCAGATGAGTGATGGTTATTGAACAGGCCGTATTTGATTTGACATGTACCTTGTCCCAGCTAACAGGGAACATTCTCAGAACACTGGGTAATGTTCTGTAAAAAATGTTTTTAAAGTTATCAAAAACGTTTTTTTGGAGTAACATTGGAATGTTTTTTTTAACGTTATGTGTCATATCTCAAAAAGTTATTCTTTAGTTGTTTTTAAAAACAAATTTTAAAAACAAATTTTGAATAACGTTCTTATAACCAAACAGCAACATTAACACAACGTATAAAAAACTGGACGTTCCTAGAACCTCAGATGAACATTTTTATATTTTGATTACTAATGGAAACGTAAAGGAAACATTCTTACAACCTAAAATGTTTAGCTTAGGTGACCGTTACTGGAAAACAGCTAATACAATACCGATACAATATGATAGCAAGACATGCAGTAAAATAATCGGAAATGAAATACTGTATGAAGGTCAGCTGGCTGAACTGTGAATCTTTATGAAGGTTTGTAGTAAACCATTACGGCAGGCAATTCTATGAGGACATGTAAGGCAAGAATACATTACATTATGCATGAAGTTTACAAGGAGAAGTTATGAAAGCAAAGGTCATTCATGGATAATGTTTCTGTGCTCTCCGTCTATCTAATTGTCCGAGTCTGCATTAAAGATTGGCACACACGATTCTCAAGGGATTCGTCCTAAATCTTAATGCACTTCATAAAAGACTCGATCTCCTTGCGAGAGACTGCGTGTCCAGGAGGAATCTTAAAATGATCTCCTATGAGAACACTAATCAGCCAACTGGGGGCATCGCTGCCGTATAATTTGATTCGCGTTTCGAACCTTTATGAAGCTCATTCCTGGGTTTATGTGTCGACTACTGTGCCATTTCTTCAAGCATGTCATAGACGAATGTGATTAGCAACTTGAAAATGCAAAAAGATATCCCCCGAAACCAAATGCATTTAGAATCCTATTAAAAATGGAATTATGTCTGTGAGCGGACTATAAATTTGGAATCGCTATCTCCCCTCGAACAGTTGCATAGCGTTTTTTTCCGCCCCACAAAAAGCCCTTTTCAGCTCTACGGATTCATTTGAAGGCACAAAAGATTGCATGAACTTTCAAAGAAATGTAGAAATGCTTTCTGTGAAATATGATCTGCGATGTTTGGAATAAATTTGGCGCTGTCGATAGGTATATATGATAAACTCTAAATTCGTGAAATATTTGGAAGGCATTTTACAGCACTGACAGCAATTTTCAGAGCTGAACAATTGGGAAAATCCAGACGGAAATGTAGGTTTCAGTGTGATCTTTTACCTAGTGGGCAAGATTTAAATGAAGATGAATGTATAACAGCACAGCTCTGCTTTGGAGAGTGAGGAGGGATGGAAGGATGGAAGGAAGGATGGATGAAGAGGGAGAGATGTTCTCTAACTCAACTCTCCATATCATTCCTCTAAGATTCTCAGATCCTCAAACAAACAAACTCAGATTTACAGGGATATTTTAGCATCTGTTCTGAAGTTGGTCCGACATTATGGAACAACCTGCCCCTAAACATTAGATCCTGCTCCACTCTTGGCGTGTTTACATTCGGTCCGTAATCTCATTTATATTGAGTTTTCCTTGAGTCTGTGTGGAAAGTGTTAGTTTGTAGCAGATTGCTTTGTATTTCTTCTTTGATGGCTTTATAGTGTTTGATGTATCATATTGTTTCAGTTGACTATGTACTTTCTTGTTTATTATTAAACTGATCAGTTTATCAGACTGTGTTTCTTATTATAAATCAATGCATATTACAATTCAATACTGGTATGAATGAAAACAGATATTTTGTATTTTATTTAAGAAAGCAAGTCTGATTATTGTGACTAGTTCCTTTTTCAGCTTTGGGATTAAACATGTACAAAACAGTGGATGTCTTGATGTATTCATGTTTATAGACTTTGATTTCAGGTATATATTGGTATCAGAGGGTGGACTATCCTAGTATGAACCAATAATATTGTATATTTTGGACTTTGTTTATAGAAATTGTGAAAGGTTGCCAAGAATCGAACCACTTTTAATCAGCTTCTTGCTGTCGGGTTCATTTGAATGGCCCTGCGGAGTGACTAATGAATTTTTAAGAGAACCAATATTCCATGTAGTCTCTTAATTAATATGAGGCCATGAACAGAGCATGCATGGTAATTACAATGGAATGTGGAGAAAGCTGATTTGAAACAAACTCGCCACAGGATGTGATGTCACACCGCAGCACATTGCCACCAACAGACTCCAATTTCTGCTGCCACACAAAGAAATAAGTTTCACATTTGATTAATGACGCAAATATATAAGTGTAGACATCACACTGCAGGAGAGAATGACTGAATTTGGAGGTAGTTCTGTACAAACGTATTAGACGTACGCAAACGTACATGTTTAAGAGTCTCAAATTCACTACCTGTCGCGTTCTAATCAGTAACATTTTCATTATGATTATGATTATGATTATTTTAAGATATTATCCATTTTGGGCAGTCACGTGACAAAATGGTCACGTGTAAGTTCCATGTTACAGGTGTTGGGTTAATTGAGGAGTCATTTGTGAAAACAGACCTCAGATAATAGCAGATCATAGATCATTTCCCCAGTAGTTTTTACATACTATTTTTATTCACCTTGTTCGTTTCAATATGTTTCTGTATTTCACAGTTCATTAGGACAGTCTCAAGACAATATACACATAAATTCGCTGTCCATACAATTGATGAAAATATATAATCATAATAATATGATACAAAAAACTGCCTTTTTCTATTTAGGACAGCATATAATTATCATGTCGACTGCCTTAGCCATTCTCAAACATTCAGTTCGTCCATGAACGATGCGTTAAGGTGTCTGGTCAGTAGCCATTCGTGTGAAATGCCATTATTGGTCTCCTCAGCACGTCTGTCACGGGAGGGGTTGGAGAGGAGGCAGCACGCGCAGAGCAAGCGACTTCGGAGAACCTGATGAACAGAGAGACTGGAATAGACTATCCAACAAGGACGGACGCGCTCGGCGCCTTGTTCGCTTTCTCGAAACACTAAACGCGAAATACTACCGAAAATGGAGCAAAGATTGTCGTTCGGGTGGATAGCTGGAATGACACTCATTTGCATTTTGGTTGTGACTGACGTTGTGTCCGAGGAACGAACGGTGAGATACAAAATATACGAGGAGGTGCGTCCGCCGACAGTCATAGGAACACTGGCCAGCAATGTCACCTGGACCCCGGACAAAAGCCGGACGTTCCCCGGCATACGGTTTAAACTCATGAGTCCGTCCACTGGCTCCTTTATCCGATTTAGAGAAAGCGACGGAAGGCTCACGGTCGAAGAGCGCATCGACCGGGAGCGCATATGCAAGCGAAACCCGCGGTGCTTGATCACTTTTGATGTCGCTTTTGTGTCCGCCGAAAAATTCGAGCTTTTCCACGTCGAGGTGGAAGTGATGGACGTGAACGACAACTCGCCGGAGTTTCCGCGCGCAGAGTGCACCATCGAGATCTCGGAGAGCGCGGCGGTGGGGACGCGCATCCCTCTGGACGCAGCCGAGGACGCGGACGTTGGCTCAAACTCTATCCAGTCCTACCACATTTCTGAGAACCCTCACTTTAGCATCGATGTCATAACAAGGGTGGATGGGGTTAAATATGCAGAGCTGGTGCTCATCAAGGAGCTGGACCGAGAAAGTCGCGCGTTTTACGCATTAAAGCTTGTGGCGACTGACGGAGGACATCCTCCGAAAAGCAGTGCCACCAACGTTACCGTGAAAGTAAAAGACGCCAATGACAACAGTCCGGTGTTTGAGCAGAGCCATTACTCTGTTGATTTAGCAGAGGATGCGCCTGTCGACTCCGTTGTGTTGGATTTAAACGCCGTTGACCCAGATGAGGGTCTCAACGGACAGGTTGTGTACGAACTGGGCAAACAAGTTACCACAAAGATAAGGCAACTATTCCGAATGGATTACAAAACCGGACGGTTGACCCTGCAAGGTTCTGTCGATTACGAAGATGAAACTACGTATGAAATCGACGTGCAAGCCACCGATCTGGGTCATAATCCGGTGCCCTCCGTGTGTAAAATCATCATAAAAATTAAAGACGTGAACGACAACCCTCCCGAAATAATCATTACGTCCATCACACCTTTAACAGATGGCGTTGCGCACGTAAGCGAGGCTACAGGTCCAGACATCCTGGTCGCGTTGATCAGCATCAAAGACAAGGACACTGGGGCAAATGGACAAGTCAGCTGCACCCTCAACGGAGGACAGGGTAACTTCGGTCTTAAAAGAGCCTACGAGGGCAGTTACACAATAGTCACAATGGCACCCCTGGATAGGGAAAAGATCCCGGAGTATAATCTGACAGTGATGGCCGAGGATTTTGGTGTGCCACCGTTACGCACGGTAACCAGTTATATCATACGGCTGACAGACGTCAATGACAATGCCCCTTTGTTCAGCGCTAAGATATACGAGGGCTTCATAGAGGAAAACCAATTGCCCGGTACGTACATCACAACCGTTCTGGCCAGCGATCAAGATTCGGGGCTGAATGGGGAAATTACCTACGAGCTTTTTGACTCGGACACTAACAGCGTCTCTAGGTTTGCCATTATGAATCAGGCGGGTAACGTTTACGCCCTCCAAAGTTTTAATTACGAAGTCACAAAGAGGCTCGATTTGCGCGTCCAAGCCAGTGATAGGGGATGGCCGCAGCTTCACAGTAACGCCGTTCTCATTATCAATATAGTTGACCAAAACGACAACGCCCCCTCTATTACCCAGCCACCCCTAAACAACGGATCTGCCGACATCCAGCTGCCCAGAGACGCGCCGCCAGGTTATATCGTGACCCGAATAAAGGCGAAAGATTCGGACGCGGGTTTAAACGCTGAGCTCACCTACAAGCTGTACGACGGAGGCGATTTGGGCTTTGCCATCGACCCGAATACAGGGGAAATATATATTAATCGCAAAATCGCCTACGACGCGTACGACATATGGAAAGTGTTTGTGACAGTCAACGACAACGGACACCCGTCATTAACTTCAACGGCGACTATTCATTTCACTATAACCGAGTCTGCGCCCGCAAACGGCAATTTCTACGACGAAAGACAGGAGGAGGAACCTAAGCACTGGACGCTCATTTTAATATTGGCCCTGACCTGTTCTTCGGTGTTGTTTTTGGTTATTTTGTCGTACATACTATGCAAAAGTCACAGTAATGGACAGAAGAGACGCGCTGAGCTGCGTGACGCAGAGGACGTTCCATACCCTAAAGAACACAACGCGGTCTCCATGATCTCCAACCAGAGCGCCAATGTGTTTGATGCGCACGCGTTTCACTCCACAGCCGTCATAAACACTCCTGAAAAGCTCCACAACAGCGTGCAGGCGACGGCTGAAGGTTTTAACGAAACCCCACAAACCTTCAAGAGCAAATACAGGAACGTGGCGGGGGAAATAGACGTAAGTGGAGACACTTTCTTTGTAGCGTCAGGAGTTCTTTTTGCGTTCAGAAATAACTCGACTGAGCTCCAAACTTAGAAGAATAAGTGGCTCCAAAAAGAATATGAGTCACAACAGTACCAAAAAATAGTTCACACACAACAAACCTGCTCCGAGTCGCGAAATGATTTAGAATTCAATCATAAGCGTTACTTTTAGCATGCTTTCTATTGGTCCGTTTTGGATTACGTCACCTTTTTGGTCCCACAAAGAGAGTTGGTCACATGCACCAGTGAGGAAATAAAAAAGATCAGTTTGTGCTGAACTGTTCATCCAATCCCACAATGCTCATGGTGCACGACACTAAAATTAACAGTAAGACATGACCCACGACCAAAAGACACCCAGCACTCGTTAACATAGATCAGCAATTATAACACATCTCAGATAGATCTGAGATCTCATAAGTACTTTGTGACCGTGCTCTCAGAGCGTGTTCTGCGCATGGTAGCTGTTGGTGTTGTATGAGATTGTCACACAGTTCTTAAACAACATGTTAGGGCCCTTATAACGTGACCTTTGAACTTTCTTTGACCTTTGGCATTTCCATCCCTAACTACCCCACGAATCTGTTTGTACCTTTACAGGGATATTCGACGCTGCCGGGTTATGGCAAAGAGAACGCACGGCCAATCACAGTGTGGAAAGGCAACTCTATGATGACCATCGCGGTGAGAGAGCCACAGATAAGTGGCAAAGACAGCGGGAAGGGGGACAGTGATGTGAATGACAGTGATTCTGACATCAGTGAAGGAATGAAGAAAGACTACACGTCGTATAAAGGTCAGAACCCACTGGATCTGTCACCATCCGTTTCTGTCTGCTTTTCATTTTTTAAACCACTGATGTTCTGTGTGATTGTGCTGTATAGGCTGCCAGCGATGATCAGTAACTCTCATTAGTCCGGTGTAAGTGTGCTGCTGCAGGCTATATATAATCATTATAATCACCGTATGACTGCGAACGTAACCGTGTGTCCAGACAACGTTTAAAATTTGCACTGAAACGTCGCAGGTCCATAAAAACAAATATGTTGGGGGAAAAAATTCCAGTCGATTAAAGTGTAATCAAATTTTTCAGAGTTTATTACATATTAATAAGAAAATAGGAACGTCTAAATCTGTGCT
>JAZGTJ010003031.1:17385-38067 GCA_036877575.1 Botia almorhae
TGATTGTGCTGTATAGGCTGCCAGCGATGATCAGTAACTCTCATTAGTCCGGTGTAAGTGTGCTGCTGCAGGCTATATATAATCATTATAATCACCGTATGACGTTTATTACTGCGAACGTAACCGTGTGTCCAGACAACTTTTAAAATTTGCACTGAAACGTCGCAGGTCCATAAAAACAAATATGTTGGGGAAAAAAATTCCAGTCGATTAAAGTGTAATCAAATTTTTCAGAGTTTATTACATATTAATAAGAAAATAGGAACGTCTAAATCTGTGCTACTGTATATCTGTGTATATATATATATATATATATATATATATATATGTAGTAACAACGGTAAACTAAACCAGTTTTCCTGTATTTATAATTCCTATTCATTTTATTACGAGACAGAAATGCTTAAATCTGTCATTTGCAGATTTTCAGTGTTAAAAGTATTGATGTAATGATGGTAATGGATGAGGGTAATGATGGTTACAGTGCTGTAGGCAGCAATGATGGTTTGCAGATATTTGTCAGGGCAGATACATTTACATCACATTCTCGTGCTGATGAGGTGTCACGTGGATTAGTCAAGCAAACTTTGACTTCGCCTGTCATTAAACTGCCGAGGTGCTCACAGTAATGAGCTGTTGATCGGGTTGGTTAACTTCAAGGTCATCGTTGGTTCATCTTTAGTCCAGCCTTGTTAAAAACTAATAATAGGAGACTGTCTTTGGGAAACAAGGGACCTGTGTAATCACACTTACTTTAATAGACCGGTTTACTGTTTAAAGCGTCACCTGTCTGTCTCTCTGTCTGTCTGTCCATCTGTCTGTCTATCATGTATCTACATAGGCTTTTGAAAATCCCATACCAATCAACCTGCTGCTGTAGACGTGAGCCTGCAGCAGTAATTGTTCTCGGCTCCTTTAGATGCGACTCAGTCACGCTTGTGTTTTCCAAATGTGAAGGAAGCCTGACAGAAACATCTCTTCACAGGTCTGTGGGCCTGCACCAGTGAGTGCAAAATCCTGGGCCATTCCGACAGATGCTGGAGTCCATCCGTAAGCAGAACCAGCGGAAACATTAATCCCAGACATCTCTCCACCTTCTCAAGGACACGACCCTCCTCACAGAACACGCTTCACAGAAACAGCTCGGAGACTCAGACACCCAGAACTGTGGCACTGCAGAGTCTGACAGAGGATCAGCAGACTCAGTATGATTACATTCATGTTTGCTCCCCGCAGTCACAGAGGAGACAAGACAGTGACGATATAGATATTCAAGTATTCACACATTCTACGAAACCAATCGCAACAAACAGTCCTGATAGACTTACAGACGCTTGATATCTCAGCGTGATGTTATATATGTTGCTGTACATAATTCAATCTTCAGCTGTTTTGTTTTGACTGTTTGTATATATACATATATATAATATATTTTTAACAATATTATTTTTTTCATAGCATGTTTCGGACTATAATGTGGTTGTGTTTGTAATTCACTTTTTGTCACACTGTATACAGCTGCACCACACATTAAATTGCATTTTCTAAAACGACAACGTTTGTTTAAAAGTCCGAGTTACTACTTTTATAGCCGATAACAACAAGTTGTTTTCTTTAAAAAACACGAGAAATAAAACGAGTTACAGTAAAACCCAGAGTGTTTTGCATCTATATTTATAAACCTGCCAAAAGTTTGGACACACAAACTGAGTTTGTTTCCTTTGATCATGGAAAGTGTTTATGGATTGATGATGTCTATAGGTTGTCGATAATTGTCAGGTTGTTATGTCTCTTCACAAAACAACATGATTGTGTTTTTTGTGTGTCATGTCACTGACATTGATGAGCAGATAGTGAAGGACGTTTCCATTAAACATGAGAACTCCTTCAGTACTGTTTATATACTGGATGTGTGAATGAGTTCACAGAGCTGTGATCTGTTCTAGACGTGAGTCTCTTTAAAAGACGCTCAAACACGCAGCTGAAAGCACAGCTCGCAAACTCACTGCAGAATCTGCAAGATGTTTATCATTGAATGAAATTAAACTTCACATAAAGACAATAAATAATGACCCTGTTCAAGATTTATTTCCCCTGATTCTAGTTAGATTCTAGATTCTAGCTTTCTTGATGATCAACGACTGTATGTTTTGTAGTAGTTTTGTATCAGGCTCTCTCTATATGATTTAGTACTGTCCTTCAAGAGATACACAAGACAGAATTCACATCAGACAAAATCAGATAAGACGGATCGTTCTGTTCAAACACTTGCTTTTTAATACAGCGTGTTGTGTTCTTGCAGTCTTTTGTAATAGTTGTGAGTCCTACAGTGGTTCTCAGTTTGAAAAGATGGATCTCAACATCATATAATCACTATGAGGAAATCAAATGTTTAGAAGATGCTGGAAAACCAAAGAATGTGAGAAGATTGGAAGGATTTTTCTGAAGAACATTTTTTCTTCTCAGGAGAAACCAGAGACTCATGCACAACTAACAGAGTATTAAAGAAACTACATACAATACAATTACCAAGAGGAAGTAAACAACCAACAGGACTGTGTACATTCTGTTATTGTTTTGTCCTGTGGGATTTAAGTGAATATGTTTTATGTTAAACAGTTTAGTATTAAGTAATGAAAGGATTAAATAAAACCCAAATGCATTTTTATGACCTCTGCTAAATATATTTCAGATTCTGCAGTCTGTGTGTTAGCTTATCCACTGAACTGTAAAACAGTTTGTAATTGTTCCCGTTTTGGACCTTATGCAATTCCCCACTTCCATTTGTGTTTGTTTATGGTTTTCATTGGTATTATTTCAAAATAGAAATAGTGTTTAAAATTGTGTCTAAAACTTTAAAAGTATTCATAAATTCAGTTTAACTCTCAGTTAAAAAAAAAAAAGTTTATAACCATCAGAAGTGTCAAAAGCTTTCCATAGATTGAGGACTATGGCTTTAAGGCATTAACATGGTTGTCTAAAAGTGGACCAGTTTTCCCCCAGTTCACCTATAATGTGTGTGAATAATGGTCTGGTCTGAGACGAAGTGCGATTTCTAAAGGCAAACAAAGTTCCTGCAGATTCCAGTCCTGACCCCAGAGTTTAGTTTCACCGGGAGATCATTTTTTTCCCCTGTCAAGTACACGCAACATTTTTCACAGAAGCTACAGAGAGTCTCAAAGCTCTGCTTTCAGAAGACCAGGATCCATGATGGAGGCAACATCAGAAAAGTTTCCTGTTGAGGTAGATCAACGCTTCATACTGGTGCATTTCTTGAAAGATAGTTCTGTGATAGGAAACATATTTTAAACATTATATTGCGTTACATGTTCATTCTTTTATACTGAATTCACTTTATTCTAATATTAACGTCCTCAATCAGGTTTATGGTGATATGAAGCCCAGAGCTTCTGGTCAGTTCAGCAGAGCTGTGGTGGCCGCTTGCATCGCCGGGGCTGTTTTGCTGCTGTTTGGGGGCATTGGAGGATTTTACCTTTGGAAAATCTCTGAAAAGGAAGTATGTAGCATGTCTCAGACCAGCACACACGTCTAAAGTATTTAGCTTCTTAATTTGCGTATCTGTTCAGCAAAATGCTGCATCTACCACCTACACAAAATGATTCTTTTGGGGATTGTCCACAATTTGTTCTTACTGATATACATAAAATGTTGCGTGTTATTTTTGTTCTGTTTGCGTGTTTGCAGTCATGAGCGAAAGTTTGTTTTAATGCTAATGAAAGAAGACATTTTTATAAATAGCTGGTTGACATTAAATTCTATGATGATATTATGTTTGCAGTTTTATGACCTTATTGATAGTTATTGTTTGAAAGATCACGTAACATTTTTGCACTTTCAGGAATTTGTCATATCGCAAGACATTTTAAATGGTCTAATAGGGACAAAAGCTGATTTAAAACATTGACAAGCTACAGGACGCAATATAAACAAACGTATACCAGTTTTGACCGAAACATTTTCACTTATGTGTGAGGAATAATTAAAAACAGCAGACCGGTGTATGTTTGCATGTGCCCTTATAAGTCTGCATTGATTTCAGACACGTCTGGTATTTCCGTGAAAAGAGAAAACTCCACCAGGTTAAAGAGTAAAAACAAAGAGCTCTCTGTAGTCACACACAGTGTTTATACTGGAAGGAAAGCCTGTGCAAACATATTAACATGCAGCAGAAACAAACTGCACCTTCAGCGATGAACTGCAGCACGGAAACTGCACCACTGCAGATATTAATGTAATACTTTAATGCTGTATTTTATATTAAAACTGTGATTCTCAACTGGTTTTACATTAGGAACCAGATTTTAGTTACTGGCAAAAGTCATAATTAACTAAAAAACTTAATTTAACTTTAAGTTTTAATCAGTTTGCCTGCTAATAAATATAACTTAGATATATAATTTAGAATTACTTATTAATATTATTTTTGTATTTATTCGGTAATCCGTTTGAATCACTGTGAGAATGCCAAAGGAGGTCGAGACTCCTCCCAAATCCCCTAAATGTACCAATCAAATTCAAACATTGTTATTATAACATTTACATATTTGGCAGACACGTGTATCCAAAGCAACTTACAGTGCATTCAAGCTATATACTTTATAAAGTACGCATGTTCCCTGGGAATCGAACCCACAACCTTTACTAACGCAACGCTCTTTCAGTTGAGCTACAGACAGGAACACAGCGGAGCTGTTTGTTGGGCCACAGGAACAAACTTGTAACATTATTTATGAATAATTCACCACGCAAAACGCAATGTGATGGACGGCTCATTATTTGCATTTTATTATTGCCGTTTAGATTTGTTTTCCCTGCTGTCCACAGCCATAAATACAGCCATTAGCTGGCAAACACTGGATTATACGATGTAAGAGTGCATGCGTGTTGATTTTCAGGTAATTAGCGCCGACTACGGCAGAAACATCGATATAAAGATGATTGAAGATTCCTTACAGTTCAACTCGGAGATCAATCCAGAGAGATTCCCGGCAGTCGCCGAAGACAGGAAACTTCTGGAAGCGCATGACTTTAAAGCTGTGAGTAGCGCATAATAGAGCTATTCATCTTATTTCAAAATGACTTTAAATGTAATTACCTCTCGACTCTTTTAAAGGGCATAACGGCAATGAAGTTTCTTGAAGAGGAGAAGTGTTACATCAGATCTCAAATCAGAGCCAAACTTTCTGAGGTGATTATGTCTAACACTCGTGTGACCTTTGAACTGCCATAATCACTCACCTTTAGCCACATCACTCAAGTATGGTATGCTGACTAGAAATGACATTTGTTTCCCTGGGTAATGAAACACGTCAAAATTACAGAATGCTTAAAGCTACAATCTGTAACTTTCTTTGGGTTTAAAATGATCAAAAACAGTTATTGAGTAAGTACATAACAGATCAGTGTTCCAAACTGTCTCCTTACCCTCATGTACAAAGATACGTTTATAATAATGTTTACAATTAACATATCGCATGTAAAGAAAACGAGGTAAAGTAACCTGCAATTTTACGTCTTAAACAGATTGAGGCAAAAGTTACAGATGCAGCTTTAAAGGAACAGTTATGCCAAAAATCTGTCTGTCAGTATTTATTCACCCTCATAAAACAGAAATATTCTCTTCATTGTGCATCCAAACAAACTGTTAAAAATAAATACACTTCTTTGATGTGTGATTGTTTTGACTCTTAATATCAGGAGGCAGATATTTCAGTCAAATCTGACATGGACTCTCTGGTATGGATGGCCTCAGATGAACCTTTGAAGGACAACAGTTTTCTCAGCCCTGAGATACTGAGATTCTGTGGGGACCTTCCTGTCTACTGGCAGCACCCTGCCAACACACGAGGTACCTCACATTTCACTACACACACCTACACATCACATGAACAGCTCAAACAGAGGGATGTTGTTAGTGGTGTTTGCCAAGTCCAGCATCTCTGTTACAGTGTAAACACTGTAATTTAAACAAACAACTAACCCTAAACATTAACCGGATGTCACTCGAAAACGGAACTATTTTACGAGTTGCCCATTTTGTACGAATTAGAACGATGTGAGTCGTTTGAAAATGTATGTTTTTTTTAGAATAGAAGCAAGCATGAAGGTGCATCTCTAACCCAACCCTTACTGTACAAAAACGTGCGAATAAGACTGTACGAATTGATACGAATTAGCCATCAAATCGCTAAAACGTAAAATAGTTAAAAGTTGTCGTGTGATTGTGTTAAAATGTGCAATGTACGTGACTGAACGCTCGTACTGCGCGGATCGTTTTGAAGAGCTGCTGTTACTGTATTTTTCTAAACAATCAGACTAAAGATTTTTCATGACAGATGATGAAATAAATCACACAGACTTACACTGAAGAAGAACTGGGCCAGTTCTAGAGAGCAGAATAATTGGCACTGTTGGACTCTCTGGATTTGTGCCAGTAAACAACAACATGGATCAGCTTAAAAAGAAAAATCAATCAGACACTTTAGCAACCGTATAACAACACCCTAGCAACCATATCACTAGCATAATAGTCGAGCATGGTATGTTAACTGTGCTGAGAAACCCGGTTGGCAACCAGACTGTGCTGAACTGTGCTGAAGTTTCAGGTAATGTCGGAGCTGTTCGTTCAGATGGTGAAAAACGCACATTATCTTTGCAGTTCTGTTTGGTTCCACTAGAGATGGAGAAATGATGTACTTTACATTTACGTTTATGCATTTGGCAGATGCTGTTATCCAGAGTAACATACAGTGTGTTCAAAGTATACGGTACAATTTATCAGTACATTGATCCTGGGAATCAAACTCATGACCTTTGCGCTGCTAGCACAATGCTCTAGCGATTGAGCTACAGGAACACACTTTAATATTGTATAATTAATAATTTCATAATCATTTTATTATCATTCATCGTATTCATCATCTTATGAACAGTAAATATGCAAATAACTTCATAACGTTTAGATATACATTCCTTTGTATAGATACAGTAGTACTTTGCTTGGTGCAGTCACACAGTGAGCATAGCATTTATCGTGTAGGAGGTGAAACTAGCTTTAAGAACTCTTTTCTTTGTATTGCTGCTCATCTTCATCGTACGGCCCTGTTGGTGTTTTTCAAGCATTACGGAAGAGACGAAACGTGAGGCGACCGAAACGACAGTCTGGAGGACGGTCAAATCACAGACAGAGAGGTCGAAACACCACGTCCACGGAAGATGTGCAGAGAGGACCAGCTTTCAACCCCGAAAACCCTTATCATGTGAGGAACACAAACATGTGTTTTCTGCATGAGGGCGGTGCAGTATAGCTAAACTTCACTATCTATTCACTATGCTAGTGGTGGAAATGTAACATGTACAAAATTGTTTTAACGTGGTCTGTAGTCGGTGTTCGGTCATCTTCATTGGCAACTTTGCGCTCACGTGCAATGACCTTTTCGCGTGTCTTCTCCAGCGTAACCAGGAAGGTGAAGAGACGATGACCTTTGACCCCATGTTGGACCACCGTGGGATCTGCTGCGCGGAATGCCAGCGTGCTTATACTCACTGTGAGAGAGTATGCGAGCCGCTCGGCGGCTATTCGCCGTGGCCTTACAACTACCGCGGCTGTCGTCCGGTTTGCCGGGTCATCATGCCGTGTCGCTGGTGGGTGGCTCGTATAATGGGCATTGTGTAAGATCTCGCGTTCCCTCGGGAACATCAGATCCGCCCTTATGATCTCAATGACATACGATGGGATATTTCCAATTTAAATAAAAGACTCTGATGGAAACATTTATGGAAAAATGTTAAACGTTGTGTTTTAGTTTTCCTTAAGTCAACATCAGTAGCTGCTTATGTGTATTGCAGAATAACAGATACACGTTTAAAATGCTTGTGATAAAAGAGGGGAATGTTTGGAAACATTATTTTTGCAGTTCTGTTTGCGGCAACTAGTGATGCAGAAATTATACGATTGACCTGCAGCATATTTACCAAAATAAGATCAAAATAGTTATTCATGTAAACTCATGCACAGTGCAATTAACAAGTACTGTATTTTAAGTTAATTAAAATTAATCGTGTGGTGTCTACCAAGTTGCCACCTAGTTGATATGAATTCTATATGAAATCTTTCGCGTAGGCATTAATAACCCAACTTGTAGAAATGAACAAAAAATATCTTTGTGTTGAGCAGATCTGTGGGTCCATAAAATGAGACCATTTAAAATCTAAGGTTTTCTTTTAAACCTGAAAATAAACAGTTTTCTGATTTAAAGACATAAAATGAAAAGTATTTCGCGGAACTCTTTCTAAGTCAATAATCTCGTGTGAGGTAAATCTGTGACATTGAGCATGTGACCTCCTTTGTACAAAAGGTTAGATTTGATTGTTTGCATTGAAGCACTCAAGATAATAGATTCTCAAGCCATGCTGGGATAAGATATATCAGGTTTTGCCTGCTGTCTTTCAAACAGGGCGACATACCAAAATCTAATACATTTTTCACTCAAATTGTCATACTGATAATATAACCTCTTTTAATTAAACAAAACAAGCATTTTCACTATGGTTGGATTTTTCCACCCTCCTTCTCTTTTTCTCTCTCTCACATTCTCCCTCTGTCTCTTACTCGCTCTCTCGCCCGTCTCTCACTTTCTTGGCATCTTCATCAATTTAAGCTAACATGACTTAAGCGCCACGGCAACTGAAAAAAGTCATCTAAATAAAATATGGTATTTCAAATATAAAAAGGGCCCTTATCCACTTCAATAATTTGAAGGCTGTCTAGTCTTTGTCTTTATTTATTTATTTATTATTCATTATTTATTGTTTTTCCGGAAACGGGCGGGAAACAAAGCTCCAAATGTAGCACGAGCGATTTAAATTTAATGATGTGTAAACCAAAATTCAAAGAATACGTCGCTGAAGCGCCACGCACCTACTTTACGCTAATGAGGCGAAATTCTCATCAAAGGCTGTTTTTCTGTTTTTTTCCGCCTCTGTGATAAAAGTTCGTGTTTCACTCACTGCAGCCTCAGTGGGAGAACATGAGCAACACAACAGGAAGTCAAATTGGCCTTGGCATGTAGTGTCTAAGATCGTCCATGTCAGAAGTCAACAAACTCACACCGCCTTGAGCAAATGTTCAGACATTTTAACATTATTCTTAGACACTGTTTTCTCTCAAATAGGTTTAGCGTTTCTGTTCGACGCAATGATGAATATTTTAAGACGTACTTTGTCTCATTGAGGAATTTATGATCCGTTTAAATTTACCTCAAATGTGAGTTTTGCTTTAAAACAGGCCAATGGTCATGTCTCTCGCTCTGAGCTCTCTTTTCACATACACAAGAACTGAAATCAACAGTTCATTTCCATTTATTTATTTTGTAATAACAGCGTGTATAATGTACAGTCAGGCTGCCATTATCGCTAAATAACCCTCTCGGGGCACAAGGAAAAAGATTAGAGTTTATTTTGCAATAATGACCGGTTCGCTGTACATTATCCCTTATTATACCATTATTATCTGCCATTTGTCATTGTGCTTTCTCTTATATACAGCTGTTTGCCCTCTGAAGGAAACATGAATGTTATCTGCGTCTTCAGAGAGGAGCAACAGAATTTAAAATCTGGCCTGATTTCACCGGCCAGCTGTGGTTACTGCGCTTTCAGAGCTGATACGACAGTCCTTCCGTAGGCTATATAATATTAATCCAGCACCCACGCTTGCCAGACGCAGTTAAAGCAAGGTGACAAGCGTGACATATCCAGGAACTCCTGATGTTTCGCGCCCCTGCGCGCGGACATTAAAAGAGTCCTTGCCGAGCACCTCCAGTGGCCCTGAAGTGACTCAAATTTGCGGGGAGGGGGTTTGGAAGATAGCGAGGAGACCAATTTCCTCCTCTGCGCCGCCGCTGTCATGCTCATTAAAGAAAATGAGAGACTGGAAGACAGGATCTCTTACCTGACGGTGATTGTGAGACCGCAGGCGCTCAACAGATCTTTATTTTTGAAAGGGTGTTGAAAGAGGAATCAGATGGTTTCACAATCACAATGTGTGTGAAGCCACAAACAATTGTTGGGTTGTTAGGGGACATGAACAATATTAAGAGATGATGATAAACTCGACTCTTTCTAAAACTACGTGAGCAGCGTAGTTCTGACGTACATCATGATAAACATATGTGGCAGATTGGACCGCTGTGCGTATGTGTCATACAGTCAGAGTCTCAAATAGAAACTTAAATAGAAAACTCGAATAGAGTTTGGCATTAGTATGTTACTAAGGCAACAGTGCGATTCTCTATAAAGCATTAAAATACATTAAATAGTACATTTACATTTAGTCATTTAGCTGACGCTTTTATCCAAAGCGACTTACAAATGAGTTAAACTGATAGTAAAAAAAAACAGTTCAACGTTGGTAAAGGTAAAATACTTTAAATGAGGCTGACCTGTTGTTTTTAATACCTTACTATATAATACCTGCATTTAATTTCGAAGTAACATTGTTCTCACCCTTATCTTAGTTACATGGATGACTTTTATTTTGGGCTTTTCAAAACATGGCAGTTTTTTTTTTAACTTTTTTAATGGATAACAAAATTGGTCAGTTTAAATAGCCAAAGTCACATAGTCAAGGAACAGACACACAAACTTAGCCTGGGTTTGGAGATCATCTGTCCAGGGGCTTCAGTCGCTGGCCCAGGCTTTGGCATCTTCTAGCTTCATTTTGAGCTATGAGCTTCTTATCATGAGTGTTCAGCCTCACAGTCAGAGCCACGTCCATCCTCTTCTCATTCGGCAAAGAACAGATTTGCCAAAACATAAAGACCAATGTAGAGAAAACAGCCACGTGCTGGTTAATTGTCTTACATTCTTGACTTTTCCTATATAGAACGTTTTTTTATTTTATTTGTGTGTTTAAAGATAACATGCTATACTTGGCAAACTCATTTACAGCATATTTAAAATATAATTATTTCATATATATATATATATATATAAAATCTATTTTTTTAGGACATCTCATCATCAACAAGTTTAATCGACAACACTTTGAAGACAGCATGAAATCTCAAATGAACCTCGATTACTTCATGCTATTTTTGGGGACGGGAATGTGGATAGAACCAGAGGCGCGCAATATCTCTGCAGATGAGATAACTGATGTTTAGTCGTTCCATCACCAAAGTTCTTGCTTGAACAGGGACGGGTGCGAGCATCCAGGCAGGAATGTGTATACTGTACAACAAAAGATCTTTATAAGAAACAAACCTGCAAACAGTGAGGAGAGAGAAGGCTGCCTCACAGCCTTGAGGTTTCCAGGTTTCTTGCAGAAAACAGCAACATGAGAAGTGTTTGCAAAATAAAAACAGACTCCCTGTAGAGCAGAAAAGACAAAATGTTATAGGTGCAGCGCGGGTGTGTGGAGATACAGAGTCACTTTCTTCTTTATGCTGCTCTGGGGAGCCAGGCGTACCCAGAGAGCCCTTCAGGTCTGGGGAACACACAACTCTTTGTGCAGCACAATGACCCACTGCGTCTGCCAATCAGAGCGCAAACCTGCACTCCTGTGCTAATGGGCAACCGCAGACTCAGACTCCAGCCCTGCACAGCCAGAGAAAGCTTTTCTCTCTCTTTCCCCCATTCTCTCTCTCTCCTCTCCTCCACCTTGGCTTTTCTTCACCTTGGCATTCATCAAAAACGTGGAGTCCAGAGAGGCGCAGCTGTACTCGCCGAGGCACAATTTGTTTGTGCCTTGAAACCAGTATGAGGAAAAATAATGTTTCCAAGAGATCAAAAATCTCAGCAAAATTTTTTTGTTTCTGTGTGCGTGTGTATATACATATATATACACACAGACCATCAGGTCCTGTATCTTGAACAGCAGGGTATGCTGTGATAATGACCAGCTGACTGTGATTACTGTACATTATTATGTAAATACTAATCAGAACCACAGAGCTGTTTAACAAGACAAAGACATGTAAATGAGGTTCCAAAATCATCAATAATCAAAATAATCAAACCATTAGCTGCTAGCACGGATCAATGCCTTCGAACAGAAATCTATTAATTTATCATCGTTTAGACAAAACACTTTACAAATACTGACTCTTGCAAAACGCTGCATGTATGTGCATAGCAACCTCACTGTGTTTTTGCTTACCTAATCCTTAAAAAATAACCTTTTGAAAATCCTTGTTATTATCCACATAAATACGATGTTAAAACACTTTTTATAAAAAAAAGTAGAAAGCATTTAAGTAGGAGCATTTATTAATGCTAATTGGAATACATGATTCCTCTGCCCAGTAATATGGTCAATTAGCATAACTGTAAACTGTTTAAGGTTACCAGGCAACCTATTTTATTAATAACAGAAGAATAACAGAATGTGTGCTCACAAGTGTGTGTGTGTGTGTCTCATTTTACATTTACAACGGCTCAACCAATCACAACGCAGAGTCTATTTAAGAAGTCATCGCAAACAGTTAAAACCGTCTATTTAAGAAGTCATCACACGAAGCCCATTAGTTAGATTTTCTGATTAAACGTTTGGTACAATGTTTACAGTGTTTGGTTTGCTGCTGTGCATTCAGTTACTGGTCACAGATGCACTGCACACAAACAGAGCGATAGCTTTACACCATATGTGTTGGGAAAAATAATCTCAGAGTAATCTCAGATTCTCACATAAGACAGGCAACATGATCATATCCTAGGGGCAAGATACCACTGTCACAATCTGGAAGCCAGAGCAGGAAGCCAGGATGTGTCTCTCGTCCTCAGATCCCCGCCTGCCCACACAATACTTGGACCGAAATGATTTGACAAAATGAAGCTTCTAAGCCATTTGTTTATTATAGCTCCAATTTCTGTCCAGAATGCTGAAATGGTACTACAAATTTTCTGGGTACCATGGTGATACACTTTCAAATCCTGAATCCCTTCAAATATAATTGATTTGGACATGTACTGAGGTAATACTGTGGTATTCTTTAAAGAACCCCAACATACCATGTAAACCACCTATATATTGTACTCAGTCAGTAGCATGGTATATTTTAAAGTACCACAGTAATGCCCTGGTACAAGCTGTGATCACAATGTGTATTCACAAAGTGTATGTTCAACTTTCTTGCAGGTCAAACGTAACAATGAAGTATACAGGGATCAAAGCAAAGGTTTATGTTAATTCCTACTGTACATATAATCAGACAGCAGATAGATCTGTTCTAATTATGCATGCCATAAAAACAGCAGGTTTATCATAATCCTGAGGAGAAGCAATGACATATTACCTTGGCAACAGTCAAACGATGAGAGAAATTCGGTTTAGAGTCTTTTAATCCTCACATGCTTCTGTATTGTCTAGTGCTGCTGGTGTATTAAACATTTACTATATATTTCTGATGATTTTGCTGGTAGCATAAAATTAAGCAAATGACACTTTTCATTGGCTATTTTCCACCTATACAGTTTAGAAATGAATTACAGAAATGTTTTACTTGCGTCTCTGAAAAAAACAAACGTAAAAATATTGGGATATACAGTGAATGTTGACATGAAGAAATATATATATAATTTAAAAGGTATATCCTTCAGCTCTGTTGTCTAAAATAAAGCATATTTACTTATAATGATTTATGTCATTATAGCTGCAATCGTAACTTTTGCTTCTCTACTGCCACCTCTGTTTAAAACATAAAATTGCAGGTTACTTGCAGAGTCTGCACCATCTATAGTACCCAAACCTGCGATATAGTAGCCAGATCTTCTTTCTTCTGTTTACTGACTTTTGTTCATTTTTAATCGCAGCAAGAAGAGATGTTTAGAAATAACACACACAAACACACACACACATGCACACGGAAATCTCTGCTTGCCATTTACTGAACTATTGCCATTTCTAAAAGCCTGTGAGCTCTGTGCTGAGGGCTTGTGTGGTACTGAGCAGAAAACATCAGTTAACACCAGTGATTGAATCAGATTAAGTGGCCAAGAGAAGCACTTTAAAAACCTTTTCCTCCCAGTCACAGCTCCCCTGTGTCAGATTAACAGGTGATATAACACATGAGAAGCCAATGAAGAACAAGCTTTCACTCACCCTCCAATCAGATTCTTCCGTGGCAGATTTGTCAGCAGTTGTGTGTCATACCAGCGAATGACCCCCACTGATGTCTGATGTCCTCCTGGGGGTCTCACCTCTACAAGACCATCACTTCACAGCTGGTTTTGCTCCAGGGTACCTGTTTTACATCAGACATCAAGTAGCAACACAACACAGCACCAGAAATGGTTTTCAGCACACAGGAAACGTTGTACTTAAAGCTGCAATCCGTAACTCTTGCCTCTCTAACGCCATCTCTGTTTGAAACATAAAATTGCAGGTTACTTTGCATACTTTTTATTATGTATGTTAAAGTGAAATGAATCCAAACTGATATTTCCCAGGAAATTGGACCTGGGAGCTCAAATGATACATTTTTATAAACTTATTGTTGCAGACTGAGGTATGAACAATTTTCAATCCAATTTGTTCATTTTTTACTCCAAAAAAGCTGTGGACTGCAGCATTAAAATCTAATATTAATACATATGATACTGTGATACTAACAGAAACCGCAAAGATCCAGAAAATGCAAAATTATTAACACAGCATGAGCTGAATGTTGCTTTTTAAATGTTGATACATGCTCTTGGCAGCCAATTATTCAATGTACAAAAACACACTTAGCAAAAACCATGTTTATGCTTAACCATGTTTATGCAAGCAAGCCCAAACCTAATGCATTCTGGGTCATATTTTATTTTAACTCGTTTTTTTGCTGTTGTTTATAGTTTTTGAGGGTGAAGGCATCACACACAATGTGTGATGATGCTGACATTAGTCTCATTTGACCAGCTTCTACCAAACAAAAGATGAATTTGCACTAAAATAACGTCCTCTCTTTTAATAGTTGTTAATAAATAAGTCTATTTATTTTGTCGCCCTAACAACATGATGGTATGGGTAATTGCATACACAGGTTTTACCCCCTGTCTGTGACCCAATCAGAACAGACCTGCGACCCGCCGGTTTACCACTGTACTGGACGATGCGAGACACGCCCTCAATCGATGCGTCTGATGCATTAAAAATGCACCATAGTCTCTACAGTGTGGCAGTACAGTTCGTCCAGTGTCAGCCCTTTTTGCACTATTTTTTGGTTTGCTAATTTATGAAACTATGATGTGGTACTCAGGTTTAATGCTTTTTAATCTCATGGTTGGCTGACCGCTGGCATCTTTGCATGCTGGTGTGATTTGTCCTGCTGTTTCAAGGTTTATCCAGAGTTCTACTTGCCCGGCGGCAGGAGTCTGTTCACTGCCTGCAAGTCTATTAACCCAGAGCGTCGTGAATCCTGCTGAAAGATGGTCATTTTAATCACTTTTTAGGGGACGTTGAGGAACTGAGCTACCACTAGCTTAATAACATTATGCTCTAGACCAGTCAAGCGTGTTTATGATGCGCATTTCAAACATGTTTGGCTGGCCCACAACTTGCGATCATTATATTATAGCAACTCATTGCTTAAAAATGTGACTTTAAAGGTAGGGTAGGCAATTTTGTAGAGGCTAGTAACAGCGAGCTAGTTTTGAAGACATAAGATTCCACTCTCCTCCAAAACACATTAACTCATAAGTCTGACAGGCGAGTAGGACATCCTATCATTGCATTCGGACCGAATGCAATGATTGGTTGACCATTTTATGGTCCACGTAGTGACTGCTATTGGAATGTAAAGAGACTTTCAACTAGCATAACAAAAAGTGTTTCTAGAAAAGATTGCTACCCTGTCTTTGAAGACTCACTGGAATTAAACAGACTGTGGCTTTTATTTCATGCTGTTAGCTTTGAGGTTAATGTCTATATGGTAGCGTATACCTAAAAGCTGCCATAATTAACACAATTATCATTTAGATCGGCGATTCACGCCCACAATTCATTTACCAATAGTGACATCACCTCTGAAGTCAAAGTTAAACAAAGTTAAAGAAACGAATACACGAACAAAAGCAGTTCGTGCATCTCAACCAAGAAACGACGGAGCCGCAGATATAAAGGAGCAGCTGTCAGAAGAAGCGCTTGATGTGCTGACACAGTTTTTAAAGAAGAAAAGTAAATGCATTTTTAAACCCAAACAACAAATGAGAGCACCGAGACTCTGAAGCGCAAACCCCGGGGCAGGTTCTGTACTTAAGACTTACAACTATCTCATTATCTTTCACTCCACACACATCAGATACGAGCAGCCATTTGTCACGGGCAGATCCCCCCTCCCTCCCCCCACCCCTGGGCATCAGACCAACACTTCTGCAACACTGCTGTACATAATTGCCATATGGACGCCATTTTGAGCCAGACCAAAGACTAAAACCCCGCCGGGCAGATTCCCCGGATACTTCAATGAATATTTTATCTAATTTCCATCTCATTTGCAGCAAATCATTATACGGAAAATTTCTAATTAATTTATAGGACCGATCTGATTTTGATAACTTTTTCCTCACCTCGTTTGTGGAAGCTGCATACTTATAATACAAACCGGCTCTTGTCACTACGTATAAAATGCCCATTTACCAAATGTTTGAGTGTGGCACGTTCACACTGCTCTGCCCCGCAGTTTAATTAACTTTACACTATTTAATTAACCCAGGAAAGCACAGAGACAAAAGCTTCATCTGGGAGCTGGTATTTAGGTATTACTTTATTTAATTAAAGTATTAAAGCAAATGACATTCCTTTTTAAAATCTGTATTTAAGAAATCTTTGACACGTTCACGTTACAAATTTGCTGTTTTTTTAGATGTATGAGGTTTGCTGTTACCAACATTTGGGATGGATAAAACACTGATTTATATGCGATTACATTGTCTAGCAATAAACATCAAATATAAACATCACAATCAAAAACAATTCATAAAAAAAGCTGAAAGGGTAACAGGGTTGCAGAATACAACGGCGTATATGGAACAGCTAGTCTGGAACCAACTGTTAACCAAGTAACTTCCTATGAACTCATTTACAACAATTGAGTAACATTATCAGTCAATTATCAGTGAATTATCAGTATTATAAATAGGCCATGCTGAGTCTAGACATCAGCTGTGTTTAAAACTAGCTTCTGTTCATCTGAATTGTACAACATACTGTACCTGTTCATGGAAAGTGCTGTTTTCTCTTTACAGACATAACGCAAAGGTTTATTATCTGTTCGTTTGCTTGATTCCAGTCTAAATAAACAAGCTTGTTCAGCTTGTACAGCGTGGCGAGAGAACTGCAGCAGACGACAGTCGCGCTTCACGTCGCATTAAGTGTGATATCAGATTGTCGTAAACGTGGCGCTGTGTTGCCTCGGAGGCTAAAACACTGTTTTGAATATGATTCCATCAGCGATTGACAGCAGAGAAATGAGAAAAACTTAAACTGTCAGAAACACTAACACACATGCGTTTATTAGCTCGCAGGCTGTGAGGGTAATAATGTATATCGTGCTACAAAAAGCCCATCACAAGCCCTGAGAAAAAATTCTCTGGAAAGACACAAATTGTCAAAAGAATCTTCGCAGAACGGCTGAATTAGAATTTGGAATCAATCAAAATGGAATAAAACATCACTTTCCGAAACGTTGCTATTTCTGCTCCTAAACCTCTATTCCTCAGCTTATCTCTCAGAATTGCAGCGCATGCAGCATGATGTGAATCTGCTCGATCCGTTTATTGATTTGATTAAAATGCGATTTGCATCCTTCCCTCTAACTCTTGGGCAGGAGCCACCATGAGGACCTGTCCTCCAAAAGCTGATGTGACATCATGTTCTCAACATTGTGGTAAGTGGCTCACTGGCAGCAACTCAGAGCCATTAACAGAAAGATTCCGCATCAATTCCCACCTGGTGAAATTATCTGACCGCTTCCGTTGTGCCCTTGAGCAGGACGTTAACCCTTCGGCAGCTGCTGCACTTCCTGTTCTGTGACGCGCTCTGTGTTTGTGTCAGATATGAACAGATACAGAGAATCACCAGTTTCAGGGTTCCTGTTCAGGAAATAGTAAGAAATGTAAACATGTATATATACAGTACATGATTTGAGGTGAAATATCCCATCATGCATCTGTTTACATCAAAATGGACAAAAGTTGACTTATGCCTGTTAATTTAGCATGGACTGCTAGAAACCAAGAAAATGACACACGTTTTGTTCACCTGGATCATTTAAGGTAAACAAAATGTCTTTCTGTATGAAACATTTACAGTATTTTGCATATTTGCTTATCCATTATTGGGCCACGAATGTATTTTACTTATTACATGAAACGTTTGAAAAAATGTTTTGGTACAAAATCCATTTGGCCAAAAAGACGATTGGTCTGAGTGATTAAATTCGGAAAATCATTTTGGAATCAGGTTACTTCAAAGGTCTCTCTGAATGTACACTTACATGCGCCATCCGCTCCCCTCACATGCCGAAGGGACAGAGGCAGATTTAGCTGACAGTATTTGCCGAAATGATCCTAATATTTGAGACACATGTGTGTCACAGGGAGGCAGTGACTGGAAATATTCCAATCTCAGCTTGTCTTGTGCTCTTGACGGGCCTATCAGGTGTGCTCTCTATTCTAGCCTTTTCCTTCATGACCTCATTCTGTCACGCACACTGCCTCTCTTCCTGCTTAAGTCTTCCATAAAGTGTCCCAATGCACAACACATGTACAAATGCATTATAAATAGGCCAGTCATCAATCAGTCACTCAGCGGTTTGATGGCAATTCCACCAGCGTCGCCAATTTACCGCATTTCCGTCGCTGAGTGTCGGATAACGGCGGTGAGGTTCAGCCTGTCGTCTTTGGGGCGAGCGTGAGGCTGAGCTTTAATATTTTCGGCGTACGTTGGCTAATCAAAAGTTAACTTTTCATTATTCTGATTTGTACGAGCGCTCACGGATCATTATATTCCCTCACGGCTGACATTGTGCTTAAATCTATATTTGTCCCTCGCAGTCTAGCCAATTATACACACGGTTTTATCCACGAAACCTGCGGCAAACACCTGCATTATTCGAGCGATGATTCATCACCCGAGCCGTCCCGTATATATTTGAAAGAGAAACACACAGCACTTGCCGTGTCGTCCGGACTGACTCAACGGACCCTCGGGGAGTTTGTGAGACGAGCGAGTCATGAGCTCAGCTGCCAAAATCCGCTGCGCTTGCGGCGTCTTCCACACAATAATAAGCTCACTTATAAGTCAAAGACTGCGTCTGGAGAGGCGACTACACTGGCCTGCAGTGGGGCGCGACCCCAAAAATAATCGTGGGTCTCTTCTGATAGAGTTACTGAGGCTAGCATAATAAAAAGCCTTATTGATTTTTAAAAGGATGGAAAATGTTTCTAATAAATTTTGTCTACGGAATTCTGATTTTTTTAGTAAATCTTTTTAGACATCAGTCATGTATTCAGTTGATAAACCAGTCTTGGTTTGTTGATTTACAAACTTAAGACAACTTTCAACAATGAAATACAGCATTATGCCCGATCTGCAAACATATTGTTATGCACAGTGGGATGTATTTACAGCCTTTATTTCACAAAATATAAACACTGTGTTCCTGAAGCTCAACCGGTAGCGCATTGTGTTAGCAGCGCAAAGGTTGTGGGTTCAATTCCCAGAAGAAACATATGCTGATTAAATGTGTAACTTGAATACACGGTAAGTCACTCAAACATCTGCTAAAATCATAAATGTAAAACAAAAGAAAATGTGTTTCATTCATCCAGTATTTACAAAAACAAACGTGACACGCAACTTTAGAAAATACTTTTAAGACAAGCACAGTTCGAAAGAAAAGCGGTGCGTTGTTTAGACTCTTGACTGACGGAGCCGCTGCTGTCAGAGGGTGGCTCGGTGACCCTTGACCTCATGAAGCTCTGCTTCTCTTCCTGAATGAGAACGGAGCTGGACGCACAACACCAGCCGAGAGACGTCTGTCAGAGAGAACAGAGGTCAACTGGGTCTTACGTTCACTGGATTACCGTAAACAAAAAACGGCATTAACATGAACAGAGAGGAGAAATGAAAGCAGACGTGCTTAGCTGCTGTGAGACGCAGCCAAACATCTGCAGAATATCATAAAACTGTTCTCACTAAACATTATGCAAATGAAGTGCCTGAGCAGATTAACATGAGCCATTATACGTGATTCATGTAAATGATGTACACAAGGTCACTTTTATGTAAAGTCAAAGTCAAACTTTTTACTCTGTCAGAAAGAATTAAGTGAAAATATCCACATTTCACCTGCTGCCACATCCAATATCCTGAGATACATAACACTGATACATAATTCATCTGTAAACAAAGTGTTTGAGAAGAACCTGCCTGAACTAATCTAATGACGAGATTCATGTTTAATCGGTTTCAGCGCGGCGTTTACAACTGACGCCAATAAAAATGCAAATTAATTCTATTTTATGCATCGTGTTCTGCCAATAAGCAGCAATAGATTTTATTCACCTGTAAAATGAACAGACCCATTGTTTTCAATGTAATCTGATTGACAGCAGCCCACAAATCAAAAGCTCTGTCTATATACTAATATATATATATACTAATATATTTAATATATTATA
>JAZGTJ010003032.1:0-38063 GCA_036877575.1 Botia almorhae
ATCATTTGCTGAAAAAAAAATATTTTACTTTTCATTAAACTGACTTTTAATTGTTCTTTTTCAAATTATTATTTATGATTTTAAATGAAACATTTTTTCATGTAAAATTAAATATTTCTGAGATACAGAAAAATTACTGTTTTTTTTCTTGATTTTATTGGCTGAACCATTTTATGTTTGTAACATTGCATGTTTGTAGAAAAGTTTCAGGATTACAACAGACAACAGCAAAAACGACAGACAACTTTTTCTAATGAGGTTAAATAAATGTGTCAGCTGATATAAAATTCTGAAAAAAAAATTCTCTGTAGATGTGCATCACACAGATGCTGCAGGAAAAAAGAAGCACACAAGGCCGACTTTCAGTGGACACCAGATCTTTGCGCTGGAGAAAACCTTCGAACAAACCAAGTACCTCGCAGGACCAGAGAGAGCCAGACTGGCATACTCACTAGGCATGACTGAGTCGCAAGTCAAAGTAAGATAACGCGTTAAAATAGGGCCAGATGTTAACAGTTGCAATAAGCTCTTTACATTTACGCATTTGGCAGACGTTTTTATCCAAAGCGAGTTACAGTGCGTTCAAGCTGTACAATTTAGTTCATCCGGAAAACTGCTTGTAACTTAGCAAACAAAACTTCTCTGTTTGCTTAAACTCCGCGGATGTGATTTACTTTATTTTTAATGGGCTTCAAAAGCATTCAGCACATTTACTTTAATTTGCAGTGACACAATATCGCTTGATTTCTCTAAGGTGTGGTTCCAAAACAGGCGCACAAAGTGGCGCAAGAAGAGCGCATCCGAACCCAGCTCCACGCAGGCCTCGCGGGGCGAGAGCGGAGGAGACGCGTCAGAAAACGAGGTGGAGGATGAGGAGTACAACAAACCATTGGACCCCGACACGGACGATGAGAAAATTCGACAGCTACTGCGCAAACACCGCAGAGCTTTCTCAGTACTGCGCCTGGGACCCCATCCTGTCTAATACACACGCGCAAACTTCGCAGGCGAACATAGTTTATCAACAACAGAAGAATATCCAGACCATGCACACCATATAGATGCTGTGCATACAGATACACAGAAATGTATATCTGTTCTCGGTAACACTTTCTATTACGTCTGTATTGTAAGTATTATATGCTACACTATAACACTGTTGGTAATTATGTGTACAATATATACAACACTGTAACCCTATTTTAAGGTGTAACCATGTGTAAACGACTATAAAGTACTATAGCCCTGGTTAGAATTATTTTGCAAGAATCATCATGAATAAATTATAATACATTTAAAATACATTTTATGTTACATTTTATTTAATTTAGGCATATAGAAAGTGTTACCTAGCTGTCTGTTCTTTTACTTCTGTACTCAGTGCATAACATATTCAGAGGAAAAATGCTCAGTACAGTACAGTACTCATAATTATTATATTCAAATGCTCATAAGAGTGTAGAAATAACCAAACAAGATGTAAGAAGATTAATATTACAATATGAGGTGAAACGTAATTTTCTTGGTACTTTTTGAAGAAAGATATTGTTCATGTCACTGTAATCCTATAATTGATCTTTTTGCCTGTTATTTGCACAACTAAGATATTATTTTAAAGATTACCTGTATAATCACAGTTAAAATAAAACACAGTTTAACAATTCAGGTGTTGAAAGACACGTGCGTGTGTTCTGTTCAACATAAGGATAGCTGTTATAATCATATCATCAAACTATCACAGAGAGAATAAACTGTAAGGTGTTTAATGTCTAACTGACAGTTTTCATTTCAATTCACAAATCAAGTAGATTTCACACTGGGATTGTTAGTATCAGTACACAGCATGTGTTGCATTGTCATCTTAGCACAGCGATAGATCATTTTTGCTTTTAAAGACCCTTGAAATGCACAACTTGCGTGTGTTTATTTGTACATTGATATCCCTCAAATAAAATGATCATAATGAATTAAATATAAAAACAGATGTACTCTCAGATGTTAACATCAAAGGTGTAAATGATATATATGATCTGTAAATTAATTATAATGAGTGCACAATAAAGGACAGTTTGTGAATGTCAAATTTGTCCTGTTATGTTGATTAAAAAACATCTATTTTAACAAAGCTACAGTTTAGTTAATATGTTGTTCTCCGAATTTGATCTAATTTTGAGGATATTAATCAGTTACATTTTAAGTTTGTGTCTATGTCTAACCTATTGAAAAAAACAGTGGTGAAAAGTCTGTCAAACTGCAAATAAATGTAAAGCCAACTCTAATCATTTTAAGGCAAATCAGCATGCACTCAATATAAAGTGTCCGTTTGATTAATCTTATTTAACTAAAGACTCCTTTGAGACCAGTGGTCTACAGGGACACATTAGCCTGATCTAAAGCTCTTTTAAATGAGAGCTTTTTCTAAATTAGAGACCAGATGGTAGGCGGGGCATGTGAAGTGATGTGATGCAATAGTTTGTTGGGTGTCTGTGTTTGTTATGGACATCATTTAATTAAAAACACATGTAGCAAAACACATATAGCATATGATAATGGCTTTCGATTGTTCAATTAATTAATGTAAATAATGTAAAACAACTGACCAAACAGTCATCATTGGATGTTCTCAGTGACAACAATTTTAACATTTGCCTTTTATTTCTTGATGGAACATTTAAAATATCAAGTTACACAATACATTAAGATTGTTCACTGCCATTAATATTTTAAACAATTAAACAGTTCGGTATTTGTCAGGGTAAACATACTCCAGTGAAAATCTAGCATGAAGCTTGTCAGGATGTGTTTCGCTAGCAGCTGTTATAATAAACACGGCAGTATGTAAAGACATTCATTACTGCAAAGCTTGAAAGCAATAGATACCTTAAGGATCTATTTATTTCTACTTGATCCTGCTCTTTTAAATGACTTTTATTGTTGTAACCTGTAAAGACATTAATGGGGTTGATTCAGTCATGTTGAATATTGTTACCAATTATTTATGTTAGAAGATGAAGCATGTTTACAAACAAAATGTTTTAGTCATTAAATGTTTCAGTTTCTTACATTTACATTTATTCATTTAGCAGACGCTTTTATCCAAAGCGACTTAGGAATTAAACATTTTGTCTTAAGAAGCAACAATCCAAGTCTACAAAGCTACATTTACAAGTGGAAATTGTATTCTGATGCTAGATACAGGATAAACAGAAGAAGGCTTTATTTATATGTAGGAAAGAATATTAGAGCATTAGGGATTAGTCAGGTGTCTGTGAAACAGGAGTGTTCTTCTAATAGCTCCCATCAATTGTTTTTATTGCTTGAATTGAAAGTACATTGCACTATGAATGTATAACTACAAGAAAGTATAAAGCATAGATACTTCGTAATATATATATGTATCCTGTAGCTCAGTTGGTAGAGCAATGCAAAAGGTTGTGGGTTTAATTCCCAGGGAGCACATACTGAGAAAATATAGAATTTGAATCCACTATAAATTGCTTTGGATAAAAGTAAATATGTACCCAGTGTTCTTCTTCTTGGCTTGATTTATGACAATGTTTTATTTTTTTAAATCAAATAGTCAAATATATTAAAAGAAATAGAAGACAAAGAAGGTAGCAATAACTTTGTTTAATTGTTAACATTAAAACATGCAATGTTACTGTTTTTTTACAACTGCTATTAAACATAACCCTTTTAATAATCTACATACATCTTTGCAAAGTAAAATAACCTCTCAAAACAAGGGCAAACATACATGGCTACATACTGTACACATTTTACTTTTCATGCTAACAACAGTGCTCTAAATGACACATAAATTGCATCTTAAATATTGTAGTGTTTCTGTTAGTTTGTAAATCGCAAATGCTAAATTACTTCAATGCTTTTCCTATACCAATTCCATGGCCTTCTATTGAACCACAGTTTAAACGGATGCCCCCGAGAACAGTAAATTATGTTGACCACACCATGAATCAACTACAACAAGTCTATTATTGACAGATGGGCTGTACAATTTAACCTTCACACGTAAATTATGCGTGGGGGTGCTCAGATTATATTGATTTCATCAATAAATTCTTGTTGAGGTAAGAAATGACAAAATTGTCAAACCTGTATATAATCACCTGTGGATAACAGGCAGTCTGATTTGGTTTGTAAATTTTGTCTATGAGAAAAAAAACATTGCTGGGGACATTTAAAGGCATATTTGTGACCCTGTCTGTGAAATCCATACTCAAGTCTCATTATCTAGTTAAGAGATTGAGAACAGTTTTCAATTATAATTTCAATCATTAATTTCACTATGATTTTAATCTTTGATGGCCTTTGATATGGTTGATTCTGTAGAAAAAAAGTAAAAAATCAAATTAGCTGGGTTTTTACAGACAGTCACATTTTACCCCAAAACTGAGACAACCAACACTTTGGTTGTCTAACCACTTGACTAACATTTCCACAACATATTTGACTGACAAACAAGGCTAATGTAACCCTATTCCAAACAAACAGTCATTTCAAACAGAACATTATGCATAAAGCAATTAAGACACCAGTACATAACCACAAAGAATCGTTAAATATGAACCAGGTGATTATGACTGGAAGGATTCCAATGAATTTGACTCTGGAGAGCAATGAAACATCAATATAAAACCAACTATTCAGGGGTAACTCCACAAAACTGTTAGACATTCCCAATTGGGTCAGTAATAAAGATTAAACCAAACAGCACAGTTACAGCAGTTTTAACTAAATCAATGAAGAGATTATCCCATATTTCATATATTAGCATCATCTTTTCATGTAGATGTGTGAGTTCTGAGCCAATTTCTAAACAGGCTTTTTTAAAATAAAATGCCTTCATTTAACTCTTCAGAAGATGGAATCAGTCGCACATTGTTAGGTTTTATAAAAATGCAATATTTAAATTATTCCTGTGCTGATGTACTTCCCATTAAAACAGAAAGTTGGGGAGGGAGTACTGAAGAACTTGTCACATTTTTAGTGCACATCACAGCTATGAGCCAAGATTTGCTACTTTATATTGCGAGTCAGGCATAGGTGGAATTAGGTGAAGGGACATACACATTCTACAGATGGATTTATTACACAAAAATTTGAATATGCCTGTGAGTGCAAGAAGAGTCATCAATATTATTGTTCCATTTTCCTGGAAAATAAAAACTGTATGTTTTCAATGTACACAGCCTATCTGTTAAAGGTTAATTTAGTACATTTGTAGGAATACAGTAGAATATAGATGGCCTTAAAAACAACAGACTACAAGCCACAAAACCCCAAATTTGATTTCATGAGGTATCCATCATATCCAAGCATTAGCATAAACTACTACCAAATACCCCCAAAAATTCAAACCAAACTAAAATATCATGTATTGGTTGTTGTTAAAAAACAAACACATTTCAGAATGTTACATTCTACATTAGCATTCGCCATTGCACTGGTGCTCTAATTAAAAGTCTAGGGGGCTTCCAGGCCAGGGCACTCTGGGTGAGATTTCCATAATTCACAAGTGCTAATGGCTTTTTAACTTGTCCCCTGCTGTCCTGTACATATTCTATTGATCCGAGAGTCTGACTAACAACCCCAACGACACAATGACTAAAGCTCAAGACAGGGTGACAGCCATAACTGCTGTAAATGCACAAATGGAGGCTTAATATTTCAAATATAAATCCATACACACAGACACACACAAACTACTTGAACCAAAGAGCAACTGCTTAAATAATAGCTGAACAGTGTTTTGCCAGAACATTCCATGTATAAGACAACTGCATCAACTCAACTGTTACAAACGTCAACAGAACAACAAAGCTGGAATAAAACAGCAGCCAAAGCATGTGCGTTGCAGCAGCCTGTGTTTGGATATGGTGTCATATTTTCTGCATACCTGAATTCACATCATTACAAAAACAGTGAAAAAAAGCAAACCAAACGTGTTGTAATTTAACTAGCATGCAGCTGTAGTTTGCCAAGTTTACATACTCTACACAAAGTCTAAAGCTTATTTCCTTGTTAAAGTCCAGAGTTAAGAGCTTTGAGAGGTGCTTTGAGAACTGTCTGTTTTTCTTGGCTTTGTCCATTTCGTACTATTCTTCTTTGTTCAGCTTCTATTGCATCCATGACAAAGATAAAACCAGACAACAGCTGTCAGAAAATAGGTTTTTGTGTTTTACAGCACATACAGTGTTTGGTGGAGGTTCAGGGGTCCTGTGTTATATCTTGATTGGTTATGTAGAGCTCTGTTGACTGTTTATAATTGATACACCCATCCATGGAACAACCTCTGGGTACATGTTAATAGAACGACCTAAAAAACAAAGACAACAACAAATAAATGTTCATGAAACATACATAGCAAAAATGCACATGGCAACTGCTAAGTTATACAGTTATTACATTGGATATGCAAGGAGAACCATTGACATACAGATGTTTAGAAAACATCATGTGTATTAATGTAAGAATTAGAAAAGTTAAACTTTTAATTTCTGACCAGCCAGACATTGCAATACTTGAATCAACCAATGGTGTGACTTTAGGGTGTGACACTGTTTCTTTGTCAAATGGCAGACTGGGGAGAGTATAAGGATTGTGTTAGTCACTATGTTTGCAATTTATTTTGTTGCTGCTAGTGGTGCAGAAATTTAGAAACCTTTACTCTGCCTATAGACATTTCTACTTTATTGATGTCAACCAAACAGCAAATCCTGCCTATTACGGTAACACATTACATTATATACAATATGACAATTATTTACTCTAATTACCTATATCATAAAAGTAGGTTGTTTTCGAAGCAGATATATAAAAAAACATTTTTGACAAATATCTGTTTAATTTTTTTGATTTATCAAAGAATCTCAGAATACTAATGTCTACAATTGAAGCCTAAATGAACATAATGACAGACCAGCTGCAGAAGTCAACAAATCTAAACCCAGGACAAGCATAACCTATAGAACACACATAAAACAGGCAGCAACACAAAATTACTGCCATAAAAATGCCAGAATGGAACAACAATTGGGAACAGCGCTGTGTTTTGTGTATCTGTAATTAATGATTAGTGCTTTTGTAGGCTTGAGTAGGCTTGACAGGACAGAGAATCCAACAGACACACATCAGAGGAGGGACCTGTAATTTATCGCACACAACTAAATTACTGAATCATGACCCAGAGTCACAGTAAATAAAGGCAGAGGGGCTGCTAATGGCTCCAGAGGGAAATGGAACAGAACTCTTGAACAGACTGAGAGGAATTCTGGGACTAAACTACTCTACACAGTAGTACGACATGTGTACTTGAGTAGTCAAGTAACATAGTCGTAACATAACCCAACTTTTATTTTTCATATTTTGGCAAATATTAAGAACTATTTTGGCAAATATTTATATGTACTACTGAAAATGTGTTTTTAGATGCAACTGTTTTTCTAACATTTTTGTCCTCACTAGTTCACTTAAACTTACAAGTGTTATTGTAGTAGTCAGTATTACAGTCATTAGTATTGGATAGATAATCCTTATTAAAGTACAGAAAATGCTGTATACTCACTTTAATTCTAAAGTATTAACAAAACTTTCATTTTAATAATTAAAGTTTTTATAAACTTGAATTACTTAATTATAAACTTTATAAACTTTAATTCTAGCAAACATGAAAATCCAGTTTATAACCCAACTATTCTTAAGACAAAATCAATGTGACAAAGACAACAAGCCCAAAATAAATACAAATAAAATGTCTCACCCTCTGACTCAGAATTGTGTCAATGTACAATCGTCTTCAGTGTAAAAAAGAGAAAAACAGGCTGGAATAAAGAAAACTAAAATTAATATTATGTCCATTAGGTGTTATCACTCACTGAAGTACAATACTGTACATCAAAGAGGTTTTATTAAGAATGGGATATTTAAGACAGGTCAATCACCTTGTGGTCCCCCATGCAGACGTTGGAGCCCAATGTGTTATAAACAACATCTTTCTCACCATCTTCCCTCTGCAGACAAAAAAACAAATAAACAACATTTAAACATGCAAATTGCTCCATTAAACTCACACTCATACATTGAAAATTCTGCATGTATTGTGTTTGTTCCAAAAGTTCTGGTAAGTTTATAGTTTATAATAATGATTTATAATTTGAGCTGTCGGGTCTGACACATTTTAACTTGGGGCTAAGTCTGTAAACAAACAAAAAGCTACTAAATCGTGTGTGGATGCTCAGGATGGTGCATTTGTAGCTTGTTCTTAAAGCAGTCTTCCATGTTAGGAAAATAACTCTGGAAGAAACCTACAATTTTATCTTTTAAACAGAAATGGCGATAGAGCGGCAAAAGTTATGGATTGCAGCTTTAATAACTGCATAATGTTACATCTGTTCAGTGTGTAAACCCACCCGATGGATAATGTCTCTCATACTGTGGGACATCAGGATGCGGTCACACCACGCTGGGCACCGTGTGTTCATGTACTGTGTAGGTTTAGTGTAGTCTTCACTGTATGGGTAACTGAGAAACAAAAAATGAATGCTGTGGATGGACAATTCTAATTCACAATGAAATTAAGTTACTTAATTACACACACTAATTTATCATGCAGATTAATGCACACTAATTTATAATAAGACCAGGGATATTTATTTCAAAAGTAAAATGGTATATTGTTAAAGTTGTGTTTTTTAAAGCTACTCACCTTGGAGGAAAGTGAATATCCTCTTCTTTGATGATATCGTGGAATGCATAGATCTCCTTATCATACTTCAGGAGCTAAAGTAGAGAAAACATACATAAGCACAAACTATTTTTATAGTTCTTTAGTTCTTCATTATATTTAGATACATTTAGACACACCACAGCTATTGGAATATTCCTGTTTACATGAATATTCCAAAACATGCACATTTGTTTCCTGCAGTACCAGAAATACTGCAGATGATTCCTCTTGTCATTTACTATGGTACCTTTTTGCAACTCTGGATTTCTAGAAATTGGAATATTAGCTTGATCAAAACAGGGCCATTCACCATTTCACATAACACATACCAATACACATAATCGGATTATGACCAAATGCCAATTAATACAGGAATAGTCTTGTGTGTGGAAATGCAGTCAATGCCAGATGTCACTAATAGCTGTAGTATTTGTAGTAGTAATTGTCCTAGACCTTTTAAGTCAAAAATTTGCTGTCAATACGATATTGACAAGTAATGTTCAGACCTCTTTTCCGTTGTTTTCTCTAAACACAGCCTGGTGCCTGTAAGCGAATATCTTGGTCTCTATGTGAAGGAGGACCTAATGATAACCAGAAAGACAGAAAGAAAGTATTGAGGAGAAATGGGCAGAGAAAACAAAGTGAAAACACAGAAAAGACAAAGAGTAAAAAGACAAGAGGTGAGAAAAGGACGAGAGACAGAGGTTAATGCAGGGCATATAAAAACTAACAAAAAACTGAGTAACTCCAACTTTGCTGGCAGAAAAAATGAACCACACGTCTGCAGGAACGATCTAAATGCAAGCTCGCATTTTCTGGGCTGGCAAAAAGTCAATATCAACCCTCCAAAAACCATAAATCTGGCTAGACAGTGTGCTGGATATGTCTGAATGCACACAAAAAGACAAAATTAATCATCTACTGGTGTCAGAGTCAGAACCTTTAACATCTAAGAGAACAAAATATCGTTCAAAAAAAGGCCAGTGTCAGAGTGGATTTGGTGTTTGCGCTCTAATTCTGCAGTTTTGACCCTTCATGGTTTTTGATTATATTGAGATTGTAGATACTTTAATGCCACCAAAATTTATGCAGCTGACATGCATAATTTCTGTATTAAGGATCGTTTTTGGAATGGCACCTAATTGCAAGCAGCACAGTGGTTCAGTGTTAAGTAGTGTTGCCTCACAGCAAGAAGGAACCCTACTTAGACTTTTTTGCATTAAGGACACAGGAATTCTGAGACATGATCACCTTGTGGTCATTGTTTTTCTCCTCAAAAATGATTTTTTCCACCTCGTTGCTACTGCCTTTTTTTACCGTCTGGATTTCAGCAGACATGGAGAGATTCTGTATGCAAACATAAACAGACACTGATTTATTTATGAATTATGTGAATCTACAAAGTCCCATGTAGAATGTAGCAGTCAAGTCTACCTGTATTACACTGAGTGTGTCAAGACGGAAATTGAAGTCACCAAACACAAAGAAGGGGAGAGAACTGTAGCCGTTATCTGAAATCCTGCAAGACATGCACATTAAGACATGAGTTTAAATTGGGTCCACCAAACACTTTTAAATTTAATTTTATGAATTTGAGTTGAGTTTTTAATACACTAAGAATGTGACTCAAATATAAACAATTTGGAAAAAATAAAAAACTAAGTTTATATTTATTTTATTTATTACTATACATACTATTTATTCTTTTATAAATAAAAAAGACAAACCTGTTGATGACATATCTGAGAGCTGTCTTGCGGTTTGCAGAATACACTGATGGGCTAGAGTTGCAGGCTATGAGGTTGGAGGCATCGTGAAACAGATGAACATTCACCAGGTCTAAAGCCCTGAACACACACACACACACTTATGTTGGCATATGCGGTTTATGAGGACTCTTCATAGACATAACATTTTTAAACTGTATATTCCATCCCTTAACCCTAACTCTACTCCTAAACCTAACCCTCACAGATGGTGACAGTCTGTTTTTAAGTGATGTTTTTTAGATACACATGTCATTATTAATTCCTGTATGTCTTTCTCTTTGGGTGAAATTTGTCTTTTGTGCTCAATGAAAAAAAGAAAGAAAGCCATACAAGTTTGAAACGTGAATAAATGATTATATAATTTACACTTTTCAGTGCATTCCTGTAACCAGAAAAAACGACACATCCAAAACACATACCTAGTCACAGACTACTGTATAAAATATTATTTTATATTTAATCTGTAATCTGCAATTACTTGGGGCACCATCAACGAGCATTTGTGCAAGAGTGTATATTGATTTTATTTACATTGTGATATCTTCCATTTGTGTGAGTGTGTGGGTCTATCAGTGCTGTCAGTCTCTTTGACTGATGTGGGACATTAGCTGATAGGAACGAGTGCAGCTCTGCTAAATCTGAACTCTTTCACCAGCTCCATTCATTTATCACAGGTTCCTGTACTGCTCTATTGTACAGCTGCCAAACGTCAGCTATTAATGTGCTTTTGATAGCCCGCGAGTACACTTACACACTATTCTACCAACACACGGCCAACACAACATGTTTGTTTTGAGCTGAGGCCAAAAAAATACATACACACAGACACGTCAGAATGTAAAGAAAATTATATTTCCTTAAATTTAAAGGAAATTAAAGGTTTGTGTGTATTAAAGTGTGTGTTTGTGTGAACATACTGGTTGTAAATGATCCATCGTGTTCTCATATAGCCTTTTCTAGACCACTTGAACTGTAATCAAACATACATAATATTTTTATATTTACATACATGATTTTTAAGCATTAGGGTTAATACTGCACAACTAGACAGTGAAATGTAAACTGTTGCACCTGGGACTTGGTAAACTTGGTAAAACTAGGTAAAACATGTGATGTAGAGTTTTGATATGCGTTTGATGGTAATAATGTGTGACGGTAATGACTCCTGTTTTGAAGAAAAGGCTGAACAAGGCTTAGACTTACTAAGTTGTTGGGCAACAGCGATTTGTTGTTACAACTATATATTACATAAAAAACTGTATGCATAAATACACAAAATAACTAAAAATATGATACTAAGTAGAAAAGTCCAGAGAAGTCATCCAGTACAAATGTAAGTTCACTACAATTATAAAAAATCTGCCCACAGATATATTACATACAAACACACACTCACATCAGGCCATAAATTCTTTGGGAATTTCTCTTTTTCCACTGATGTCACACCATCCAGGGAGCCGACGTACTTGTTGTGGCCTGAGATGGCTTTAAACTCCTTTACTACCGTAAGAAAGAAAAGAAACAAGACATATTAAAAAAACATGCAAATGCAAAATCAATATACTGATGTTGGGTTTGTCCCATGGCTGAGCTCTCAGAGCAGGATCTGTGGAACACTGTTTTGATAGGGCACCAAATCCATTGGACCACTGATCTTAATAGCTGTTCTATTACTGCTCTTCTACAGAGCATATTTATGAGGTGCAATGACTAGAATAGATGAAGATTAGTAAAGAAAAACTCGGATCTTGTTCTATCAGACACTAACTGAAAGAGTCTCTCTCTCCTGATGTCCAAGTAGAACATTTATTTTTGTTGGAAATTTGTCTCGTAGCTAACATGAATACTCGTAGCTAACATGACGATTCCTGTTAAATTCCAAATTTAAATAACATTTAAATATATGTTTTTTTTAAATATATGTCCTTTTTATAATTAAATATTTATTGTTGTCATGTTCCTGAATAAAATTGTTAAACTTTGAACTTTACATGGTTTAAGCAGATGATGTAAATAAGCTTCCAAACAGGAAATGAAGGAATCGTTATTTTCATTCAGTGTGATTTAAACACAAAACAATGTAATAACATGATAAACAGCTGTATCAACAGCTCCTACACCCTATAACTCATTGTGCTGGGTAATGTTGGCTCAATGATAAAGGTGTAAAGAAAATGTAATTATTATCTAGAGCTGTTTGCTTTATTAAGGTGGAGATATAGCTGCCAGAGCATTTTATTGTATGTCGGGGTCAGATTGAAAAGACACACAGATATTGCATGCTGTATGATCCACCGTAATCAATGACATATGCAGTTACATCACAATTTTATAAAATAAATAGTTCCTGGGTGTTGATTGGTAAATAAAGTGCCCCATGTGTTAAAACCACAATGAAGTAACAGCTTTATGAAAATTAAGCATGGTTTTACTATACTATTTAACCCTCAAAAATTATTTATTATTTAATTATTTATATAGTTAAACCATGGTAACTACATATTAAACAATGGTTTTGCTATAGCAATCATAGTTTAATCATGGTATTTGTTGAGTCTATATATTTATAAAAAACTATACTTATAAAACAGCACAAACCTTTGTACTAAAGTGTACATGTTCACCCAAAAATAGTGTATGTGTTAAATGTGTTAAAAACAAAAAAAATGTAATGGTGATAAAAGTCGGCCTATTTTCTTGAAATAATTGGGTGAATTTGAGGGTGAAATATAACTCAGACATGAGCTTGATAGATTTTATGAAATTAGCTCATAAATAATTATTTATTAATTAATTAACTAATATTATTATTAATAACAATAATAATATACATAAATAAACTAACACTACTAATTGAGAATGTTGTTAAGTTACCATTTACTTACCATTAAAGTCATATTGTTGGATATTTTTCAGTGATTTATGGATGAAGTACATGCTTCCCAGAGCCTAAAATCGAATCAACAAACAAACATACAAACAATCATGTTTTCAGGTGACCATTTAATAGAAGCCCTAATTATGTCCTAAATGAAAACTGAGCTAATGACCCGGCATCTTAAAAATCATGCAGAAGCAGAGGTTAATAAAGATCTCCACTCTCTGAAAAGCTTTGATTTTGGATGATGATGTTCACATCATAATCATTAAACCCCCCCGTCTTTTAATACTCTGCCACAGTCAATATTCAAGACAAAACCATCCAATCACAGACTTGAGCATTGTTTTGTAACTCAGACACAAGATTCAGACATGGCTAAACACAATTTAAGCACTGGAGAAGTAATTCTTTGTATAAATGACCATGCAGTGTTTACAGCAACACACACAAACTCTGCTCAAACGCATGCACACAAATGTTGGCAGGACGGTGAACAGATGTAATGTACTGGCTGTTTGCTCCAGTGAGCACTCATTAATCCAGCCCCACAGAGATCAATACAGACAGAAAATTAAAACAATCACACAGGGATTAAACACAGGGGCCCGTTGTTGGCCCACCATGAGCCTCACGCAGGGCAAAGAAAAATCATCTTCCGTTCTGGGAGGTTTGGAAATGAAGCAAACACGACACCCATTCCATAAACACACACATTTATGCTTACTAGAATTTAAAATATTCAACCCAAGAGAAAGACAGAGAAAACTCTTGTGAGTAAATTATGCTTCTTTAATGTGACAGCACTTTACAGATTGCAAGTCCTTAGGAGCTAGATGGACACATGCACTGCCCACTGGGCCACAGCTCCAGATGAACTAAGAATTCCTGAAAAATTTATTTAGGAGGATAATTAAAAAATGATGCATGTCGGTTTTGAACCTGCATCTTTACCGTGAGCACCACAGCTTTGACAGTTTCAATTAAGACTTCAATTCCTCACATCCAGAACTTCAGAATTTTAAGCTACTTTACCAGGCACTAGGAAAGTGTTGACCAAAAGAATCGTATCAAAATGCCTTTAACAAGAATCTATTGTTTTTTAAAGGCCACTAGATTATGGGAAACAATTAATCTGTTTAATAGCCTACAGTATGTTTCAGTACACTGTTTCATGGCAAAAAACAAATTTTTGTCTTGAGTTGTTCCTAGTTCCCTTGCCAGGACCCTGACAGTTCCTGTGTTTTATGTTACAGCGTAATGTCTAGATCCTGATCCGGGTCTTGGTTCTTGTTTCTTGGAGTGTTTTGGTTTAAGTTTAGTTCTTTGAGTTATCCCCCTTGAGGGAGTTTTTGTTTAATAAAGTCTTGTTTATTGTAAGATGTCTGCGTATGGGTTCTCTTTTCGTCAGCCACCATAACAGGTGAAGGTCCTAATTGCAAATGCTCTCTCTCTCATCGGCTGTGTTAACACCCATCTTCATTCTCATTTCTCTCACATCATCTGTATTGATTTGTAATTACTTTTCTGAGTGCTGTGAATCATGGCTTTTCTGGCAAGAGCGTGTGTGTGTGCGTAAATGTGTCTGGCACACTCACCATACAAATGGTGTTTTGATAAAAAATCACTTTTAAGTCAATATATTTTTATTAAACACTGCACTAGCCTGATTGATGATGATAGGTGTGAGGCTGAGTGTGTTGATCTCTCTTTAAGTGTGTGTGTGTGGGTGTGTGTGTGTGTGTGCTGAAACTGGCTCCTGAGGTGAGGCAAATTAGGAATTAGGTTTGATGAAGATGCTTTTGGGTCTGTGTATGATACTTCTATATTCTTACATATATTATTAAAATATTATATTTGGTAACAATAACTTGAGTGGGGTGTTAAAGGTCAACTGCCAGAAAACTTCCTCACCCTACAACATCAAAACAAATTCACACTCACTCACACACACAGACAGACACGTAAACCTTCAGTTTATTCATCATGTTCAGATGTGAGGGGCCTAATCAATAGTTTTAATCTGGAGTTAAACATATTGACTCGGTCCACTGGCTGGCCACTCCTGCACATTAACCCAGTCCATCACAGTACAGGCCAAACACCTACAATACACACACACACAAACTGTCACCTCACCTGGGTGGACAAGGGGTTAATATCCTGCCACTTTTGCAAACACCAGCAACTTCTTTCTGAACAAGATTTACACACAATTTACTGTGCTAATTGCTTCAGCGCACTTGATGTACAACAACAGGCAGAGTTGACATCAAAGGGTCAAGGTTTGGCTAATCTGCTTGGGCCAGTTAGCATCTGCTGGTATATACCATAACTACACTGGATATCTTACTCTTTGGCCATTAAAAATATTCAAGTATTGTAATTATGTATCCAAAGCAAATGCTTTTTAAGATGAGTGCATGCTAACAAATTGTTTTTTTTTACTCTTATTGGTTTAATGACGACTAGAGGTCTTTTGTTTAAAGTTACAAATATAATTTAGCTTATATAATTTCAAACACACAGAAATGTGTTTAGATGGCTAGACAATGTAGAATACTTATGCACACAAAGTAAATTCAAAGAACAGAGCTGTGTCTTAACACTCACATATAAAACATAAAACCGATCAATATCAATAGAGAATAAAAAAATACAAGATTGAGGTAAAATATAAATGGTAAAGATATAATGAATTGTGGATAGCCTAAACAAGTTCTTAACTCTGTGTGAAATTGCAAGTTTACTGACAGTGGCTGTGGCTGTGGCTTAGTGGTTGCAGAATTAGAACATGAAGGAGGGTTGTAGGTTCAGAACCCACAAGGGCCTTGATCTATCATTACAGATATCAACAGTAGACCTCTCCCTGTAAACAAACTATACATACATACTTGCTCTAATTGCTTATTGTAAAGTTTACTCATTGGACCAGGAAAGGCTTCAATGTTGTTCTTGGCCCTGTAAATTCAAGTGATGCACCTGATGTTCATAAAATGTTTGCAACTAGCTGTCCTTTTATAATATAGTTTAAATATTATAAACTTTAAAGCCCTAAAATGTCTATAACCAAATCACAGTAATTTGAGCAGAGCAACTGAAGATGGTTACAGAGCTCCACCTAGTGGATATAAAAGCCACCTACAGCACTCAATTGTCGATTGACGGTGTACCCACACTAGGTACAGTTGCCTTATTCATCAAGGTGAGAACCATACCCATTCTAAAAATACTTGAATTTATCAACCAAATTAAAAAACCTATTATCCAAGTAGAAACAGGTGTTTGTTATAGTAATGAGTAGCTGTTCCATGCTCTGGCAAGGTTATCGAACGCGCCCCTTTCGAAATGATCACACTGGTCAAATGAACCAGACTATTGTAAGCACCCTTGGATGCATTTCTCTTGTGGTTCTATGTAATCATCTTGTTAGATACTGTATTACTCACAGTGAATTTGTCCACAGCCTTAAAATGACTGTCTACGTAAACACATACTCTGTCAAAGTCTGTCATCTCAAAGCTGGATTCTATGGTCCTATAATAAAAAAATAAAGAACAAAACAAAATATTTAAACAGCATACTTCATGAACAGATATTAAAGGACAAAAACCTTTGTCATTTTTTAGAACATCAAACTATGGTAGTTACACATCTTTAGATATATTAGATATTTTAGCACTACGGCAATACAGATCCTACCAGAAAAAGTTCTCAGCATGACCCATGTTCATCTTGTAGTCCTTTCCACCAACCTCCTGAAAGTGCAGGGCAATGAAGCGCGGCTTGTACATATGCACCGTCTGCAAAGACAGACAAATCATTCATTTATCCATTCATTCATTTGTGTGTTTAACACACTCATTCATATGTTGAGTCAGTATAAGCAATGCTATACTAGATTACTTTAATTTCCATGCCAACCTTTTTGCGGGCCCAAGAAAATAAAGAATTTTTTAAAAACATAATTGTGTTTAAAAGTTGCAGTGACATTTTTTCTAGAAGTAAAATCAACAGATTTAATTTCCTTGTAAGATCAGCACTAAAGACAAACACTGGACACTTTTAGGTTTACAGTGGCCATTTAACAGGATAAAGTTTACTTTATATAGATACTGCTGAAGGTGTGCGTGTGTTTTAATAGCAGTTTTCAGCTGGAGCTTTGACAAAGAAAAGCCAGCGTGAACAGTAAATACCAGCAACCAAAAATGTCTTATTTTTCTTCTACACTGCGCAGCTTTGGAGCAGCTTTTAAGCCAGCTGACTGTTTGTGTGTTAAATGAGAGTGTACATACTGTATGAAAGACATCAAACTCACCGTAAAGAACTCTCGTAGCCAATCTCCTTCAATCTCACCCACCTAAGAACAAAGACCAGAATTCCCTGTTAGAGCAAAAACATGTCTGTTTTTTTATTTTGAGTATGTTATGGTTATGTCTGATATCCTGGATATCAAGCCAAATGTTAAATGTGAGACAGAGAAGACTGCGATATAAAAAGAACGCTGTAAATATACTGTGTGCCGTCACGTAATAACAAATTTGCTTTTAGCTCCAACACAAGCAGAGACCAAAAGTAATACTTACCAAGAGCCAAATGTAAGTTTACAGTGAAAAATACTGTACTATGGTTTAAATAAATACAACCCAAAAAGAATCAGTCTTCCGAAGAAACTTTTATTTTCAGAGGAATATTTACTGGAAGGGACATATCTAACGTGTCTAAAGCTTTTTTGTTGTTGTTCTAAAGAACTTTATGTGGCAACACATATGTGGTATATTCCACACATTAATACTGCAACATGAGTAAGTTTGTAACAAATACTGTAACATGACATTAAGTGACTGCATGTATACTTTCCACAGCAACGTGTAAGGCTCACATGCAATGCTGTAGTAAATAGACAATAACAGGCAGTCAAGAACAAAAACAGGTTACAATTTGCTTTGCATTTTAAAGTTCTACTTTGGGGCTGTATTAAAAAATATAACCAGTAAATAAATTCAAAATGTAATATGTTTAAATATTAAAATATAGTTATATTAAAATATAACTTGCAGAAAAAACTGCAAGTTACTTGTAGCATTATTTTCTTAACAAGGCTACTAAGCTGTAAGAACAAGCTACAAATGCTCTGCCATCCTCAGCACCCACACATGATAAAGCAGCCAGGTCTTCTTCTTTCTGTTTATGGACATGATGTAACCACACAGACAAATGAAACTGACTTATCAAATTATAAATCTTATTATAAACGTACTATTCTGAATAGGGGTAAGGTAAGGAGATAGTTTTGAACACTGATCTGCTCTGCACCTGCACTATTAAACTATAATTTGTTTACACAAGACATGCAAACTAATTGTTTCACCATTTGTTTCTTTTCTGTGAAAGAAGAACAGTGAAAGTTCATCTCATCTCCTAGGTGCCAGATCTGTTGTGGAATCTATTCTTTTGATAAAAGTTGTGTTTAAGGTAGTGGAAGCTGTTTACTAGTCAGGATTAGTGCATACAAGAGCAGCACTTTAGCTACAACCTAGTCCCAGCATCCAACGCCTTTAACTAATCATTTACTTCATCAGTACATCAGTTCCAGTCTGACAGAATGGCTTCCATGGTCTAGTTACTGGATTTGCCAAAATGCAAGAGGATCAAGACAAATCTTCAAAAGATGTTTTAAATTTTGACCAATAAGACCAATACATACCTTCTAGGTGTATAGTAACGTAAATCTGTCTGTGTGCAAAAATGGCCATTTGTAAGACACAACAAGTTTTGGAGTGGACCAGCTGTTACACCAATTGGGAAAACGTCATTTATTTTTTGATATTTTCACTTCTAGATGTCACAAGCAGGTCTAGGAGGGATCTGTTGATTTTTTTATTATTGTTTTGTGCGGATTTTAAGAGTAAAAATGTGGAATTCTGCTGACAGTATTGCATTTTTATTGGTAGTTAAATACATTATCAAAATATATAATAAAATAATAATAAAATTTTATGAATGACAGGCATGTATATGCACAGAGTTTCCTTGCAGGCCTGGTCAAACAGTAAGTAATAAATAATTGTTGAAAGGTTAAATATATCCCCTTTATCAGGAATTTAGCAAGAGTTAAAAGAGGGGAGAAAAAAAGAGAAAAAACAGCAACATCAGACAAGCCACAGAATGACTTAATCTTACACAATGTATTTGACAGATATCTGTATCTATTTCCTAACAAAGATCAGTTACTACCAAACACAACAGGCTAGTTTTATCTGTCAAAGATGTTTGTGCCTGTGGTCTGCTATACTATAACCACAAGTGTGAAATTCATTTATCTTTTTATCTTGTAGGCTAAAGAACAGGAAGTTAACAATTCGGATAGAGGGCAGACCACGACCGGTTTGTCAGCAGGTTGCCTGCAACTTATTCTAGACAGGCTAGAAAACTCCTGCTGTTATTGGACTGTTCCTTTTGGGTTCTGTATTTCTTTCATGCAATGACCAATACAAATCACTCTGACCACTCTCTGCCATAACCTGTTAAACATGCAGTAAAAGCAGGTCAAGAAAATGTGATTGGACAGCAAGTAAAACATAGATAGATTGACAGACTGATGCATTAACTTTGTCACTGGTTTGCATTGCATGTGATGCTTATATAAAACGGCATAGTATATTACTATGTTTATCAATAGCATCATATACCAACACATACTTTGCTCTTAAGTGATCTTTTTATAGACATTCTATTTTGGTCAATTCTACTGAATTTGTTGGGTGGGAAGGCCAATGGAAACTTCCTTTATCTCTGCTCTCAAGAGAATTTCCGAAATTTGCAATGTATTATTTCCTGTTGCCTGGCTACAGCCTGTGCTAACATTTAACTTAAAATAGCATAGAAGAACTAAGTTCACTCATTTGGAATTTTTAAAAGTACAAACAGGGTCTAAAGGGAACACATTTAAAAAAGGTTTGACAAATTTTACAAATTACAATGAAATATTGGTTAAGAGCTACAAAAATGTGTCCACAAACAGTTTTTCTGTCACAGACTGTATGATTTTTACCTTGCATGCAAGCAGCACGTCACTCACTGCATAAGTGTTGACACAAGTGAGGATTTTATCATGTCACAGTTAAACATGATGACCTACAGCTAAATACACCAAACTCAAGGATCTTGCGAAACTTGAGAGGACTGGTAAACCCTTTATATGAACATGGACAATTTCACCATTTTTGGAAGCTTGCGAAATTCATAACAAAAGCGAGGAAAGGTTAAAGTCCTTTGGGAAACGATATTCATCTGTTTAGTCTCAATGGGCTGTGACATGTGCTTTTTCTCTGCCAAATATGGCTTGAGGAAACTGGGTAAACTGGGTAAAGGCATCTATCTACTACAACCTGTAGTCATAGGGGCAAAAAGTAGCATACATTAAGTTTAATTGTTTAGGCATAGATGTGCTAAGAGTAGGGTAAAGATTTTGAAAGAGATGTTTGTTATGTATAAAGAAATGATCAGTATTCATTTGTAATTATTACTGCATTAAATATGTTTGTAACTTCAGTGTTTTTTATTGCCCCACCCTATGACTCTGGTGCTTCCTAATCAAGTGGCACCAGTGCTATCCTTTTCAAATGTTAGTTTGGAGCCCTTAATAATGAATGAAAAAATTCTGAAATTCAAGGAGCTATATTTTGGTGTGTGTGATTGTTAACAATATACACTTTGCATTAGTTACTGTATGTTAGTATGTCCCACTACTTGCATACTCTTTTGATACATACTCAAATGCACTTTCCCATCATAAAAGTGTACATACTTGGGAAGCAGCATAATATTCTGATCCCTTAATAATCTACTGCTCTGGACCAATTAAATTTTATACCTTAAAATATCTATAAATATATAATATATAAATATATAAGTTTCATTGCTGTATCAATATTCAATATTTTGTTACACAGAACTAAATTCCCTAGTCCAGAAGATAATGTATGAACTTAATGTTGGCATCCTTAAATGTTTTCCAGAGCAGTCTGCTTTATCTGCAATGTAGGAAATCACCTAGACCATAACCCCATTAAAATGATCGGACTCTACTGAGAAGCCATTAAAATAATTAAAACATTTAATCAAACACCCACGAATTTCATAATTTAACTTACATACTAATAACTCCAATTGAAGTGCTAAATAACCATACAACCAAAAGTAACAAACAAACATGAGAACAGCAAAACAACAAAAGTACATGCCGCAAACAATATAAAGCAATCTGAATAATTTATCCACACCAGTGCACTGGAAAATCTAGTAGATTTAAAGCTTCTAGTAGATATAAAGTGTGCATGTAACCACATGCAGTGGCAACCATCGACTTCCATTGTATGGACACAACACCACTGAGAAATCTGTCAAAATATCTTTTGTGTTCCACAGAATTAAGAAAGTCGTAGGTTTGGAATGACATGAAGGTGAGTAAATGATGGAAAATTTCTCATTTTTAGGTGAACTATTTATTTAAAGTGTCATAAATTATTTAAAATAAATCCAACACCCCTTAATTTACTTGTATATAACAACCCGTTGTGCTGACCCTATGCCTGTTTCAAACATAAAACTGCCTTCACCAAAAACCCACTGAACATCATTTGTGGACAATTGTCGTTTCAGTGTTTTATGAACCTTTAAATAGACTGAGCTCAGCATGGATATTTCATTATGGCCCATTGATATTTAAGTCTTTTATATTCTGCACTCTTATTTCTAACATACATAAATGCAGGGAATTGCGTAGAGCGTACTTCAACTCCCCAGTTTCGCGGCACCGCTTTTAAATCTCTCACAACTGGCTGCCAGTTTCCTGTTTGATTTGAATACACACGTAGGCCGGTGCACGGCAGTGATTGGTCGATGAACCTGTGGGGAGGATATTACTCTAGACTGCGGACTGCTAGAAAGGCCCACTGTAGCGAAGAAAACCTGAAGTGTATTCACTGCAGAACCGAGGAAGAGCGCTGGACCACTTGAGAGGGTCCAGTTGCGTTTGGGCTGTTGCGTTTCAAACTCTACTGGCGACGCTGCTTAACAGTGAATGTAACGGTTACAATGTAACAACGGTTTCATTATACAATACAAACTGTGCCATTTGCCAATTGATTTAATGAAAAGGGAATTTAGGAACCGTTTGAAACATGCAGCTATGCTGATAGGTTTTTGGCCTGTTTAGTTTAGGTACGTCTTAAGGAAGCTTTAATACAGGTAGCATTAATCGGCATGTTACTTTCCCACTACGTGCAGTGGCAAAAAGTCGTAAAATGATGAAAGTCAGAGTAATTCACTGCGTTACTCATTTACAATGCAAACACAAATGCATACACACGCGGTTTAAATCACAAGTTTAGCCCAAATAAAGGTTTATCACAGAGACGACTTACATTGTCAAACAGTGATCCAACATTTGCGGTGACCAGTAAGACGTCCGTGTACATCTCCATGATCAGAACAGAGCCGAGAAAAGTCTGATTTGAAGAAATAAATCCCACTTAACAGATGAATAACAAACAGCTTTAAAATGCGATTAGGAAAGTCTATATCGCCCTGAAGACATTGCACACCAGTGCGTTGCTCGTATCTCTGTTCATGTTGTCAGACTCTCAGATCATGAGGAAACATTCACATTTAAGGTCTTTCTCTTCGGTTTGTCAGTGATGTGGTGGCATTTCTCCTCCTGCCTTCATTGTACTGTAATTGGACTAGGTTTCTAAGCTGACTTAACCCAGGGTAGGAGCATCTGCAACCTTTGTGATCCAGCCGTGGCAGACTGTAGAAAGCTAGCGGCGCTGCCAATGTTATGCTACAAGAAGTGCGAAGCTCCGCCCAGTACATGTACCATGAGCTACTGTAAAGGGACGAAGCGTAAAAGTTTCCGTGTATCACAGTCATTTGGGTAATCAGGAGTTTGACTTTTCTTACACTTTTTTTCTGGTTATTTGTTGCACCAAGGTCTTCCAAAGAAACTCCTAAAGATCATCATGTGTGGACATTTGTTCAGTAATGCAGAACTTTTAATATTTCTGTCTTCATTATGTGTCATAACTTTGTTTTTAGATTTTGAGGAATTTAAAAGAAACCAGGAATTAAAAAGAAATCAGTTTTTCAGGTTTAAATAAGACAAATCATGTTTTAAGGTCTCAGTTTCACTTTTAAAACCTTGTTTAAAACAACATAATATTAAAACTAGTGTTGTTGATATTTACAATCAGTATTTACAATCATCAACATTGTGCTCTGGTTGTTGGTGTATCTGGTTTCTAATTTAATATATTTCCATATATGTACTCATTCTACTCTAATAGATTTAGGGTTTTTCTCAACTCTGAATTGCAAACTCTAAGTCCAGCAGTAGCAAGCTGAATGAATGTTCATAATTCATGTTCAGTAAAGTTCAGGGTCCCTTTGGTCCAGCAGCACTCTCTATACACTATATAACTCTCCAGTCATAGATCAATGAACAGTCTAAAAACAGTTTAGTTTTCCACTTCTCTTTAAAACATCCTCCACATCACTGTCAATACTCAGAATGTTATGATTGAAGCTGAGGAAAAAGCAATGAGCCAATGAAGTGCTTATGCAAGTCGGAAACTGTCATTAACTTGAGACTGATAGATTTTGTTGAGGCCTTTTTATTTACAAATTTTATAGTTGTACATACAGTATGATATACATACTGTTCAGTAAACTACCAGTGGGTGCATGTATTACCATGTGTTGCTGAAGAGCATGGCATAGTCAAGTCACTGCCAATGTTACATTGGATAAACTCTGTCCTATCAACACAACAACACACCTAAATAACTAAAGAGAGCCCTTAGTCCAATTTAATGATAATATACAAATCAATATTGCCATCTAAACACCTTAGTTTATTTGTTCTCCTGATTTTTCCCCCCAATTTTTGTACATGCCTCCTTAAGCTCTGAAATAACTAGGATGATGGTTAAATGAAAAAAACTATTACAATAACCATCTAGGTACATGGCTTGGTTTATAACAAACCTCAGAGCCTAAATGTTATTTATAGATCAGATATCAACCAATACATGCTGACCCAATTCATCAGAAGCCCACAGCTAAAACGATTCAGATGAGTTTCCCCTTGTTTGCATACTTTACAGATTAAAACCTTAATACAATAAGCTAAACATTTAACAATGTCTTATGTGTCAGTGGTTGTAACAAATTATATTTGAAGGATTTCTAATCAAGTATTAACATAAAAGCCCCTTTAACATTTTCAATCCTAAGTGTCAAAGTTATATAGTTTCGGAAAGATGTTCGTTGTATGAATATGTGCTGGAAAGTGTAACACCAGAAGGACATAAAAGAGATTTCATTCAACCATCACTTGGCCAATGTCATTAAGACTCTTAAAAGGTGATTTAAAATTTTTTTACAGGCATACAGAATAAGACAAAATAATAAAGACTATAAAAAAGATCATAAGGTAGTACAAATTCTTTCAAAAGCCTTTTACACAGGCTTGATTGTTTGTACAGAGGTATTTGGATAAATTACAGTAGACTTTCCATCTGTAAAAGGTCATTTTAACCAATGTAGTGTATATTCTTGCTTTGCTCTCCTGTTAAATTGCAGGACTGAAGTAACTCTGGCAGTAGAGGTATGACACAGAGATGGATGAAAGTGTGTCATGGCTTTAGCAGATAGCTCTGTGACACCTGCTTTAGGCTAATGAGGTTGTTTTATACAACAGTGTCACCACATTTAGAGGTGAACACAATAAATAATTGCTCCACTTCTAAGTGTGGTATTTCAGCACAAAAACCTGCATCTTATTCACTAACCATGGCTGTACTGTAAGATTAGACTCATTTACATCTGCCTGGTGCAATTAGTCATGCTTCTCACACTTTTCTATTGATCACAGGAGCTGCAATGGTGAAGCGATGCAGTACAGTCCCTGCACAGTATGACAGTAGCCTGTTGCATCTTTTACAAACCTTGACTAGGAACCAACCAGCAAGATCAGGCATTTTGTCATGCACAACTGTAGTCAGCACAGATTTAGTAATTCAGGTGCTAAAATTACATAGACAGTGCATGCAAATAAACAGCGCTGACCTTGGGCACAATACATTTTTAGTGAATTCCTCTTCTTAATCGTTCGTTTAGTCCTATTGATTACTGTCATTTGCATTTGATTATAAAAGTGAAATAAATAACTAAAAAAGGGTAAGAAAAGAGAACATAAAATTGCAAACAAAGCAAGTAAGAAATGATAAGGAGAAATATTACATTACTACTGCCAGATATTAGATACACTGTCGCTTTGTATCTCCAGGACTCCTTGTTGATGAGGCCACGATAGATTGAATTACGCTATATTATATAAGAAAACATGTATTTTGGTTTATCAATAGTGCATTCTCAGAACCTGACCTATCATGGACCAAACTTAGGTCCTTTTGACAAAGAACAATTAAATAAGAAAAGATCTTTCAGTCCGGTGCATTTCAGGGTCATGGCATAATTTTCCAGCTCTCTAAAATGTCCTCTGTGATCCTCACCTGATTGATCTTTCTTCTCTCAAGAGCGACTGCGGTCTTCTTGTGTTCCAACTAAAATTTTGCTGTAGAGTTTTTGTTGCTCCTCTTTAAAAGTGTCTTTCACTTTCCCTCGTTTTAATCCACCGTCCCTAAAGAAACCACAACCACAGTTCCCAGTTAAAATTTAGTTAATAAATAAATAAATAAATGAACATTGGTAGGTCTCAAGAGACTCAAATTTCTCAATGTACACAACAGCTATATTACACTGTAAAAAAAAATAAGTTCACAGAAATAAGAAATGCTATTGGCACAAAATAAAATGTGAAAATTGGGCCATAATAGGTCAGTGGGTTACATTAACTAATATGAACTTCTTGCTAATTATTAAATTTAATTATAATTATTGTGTTGAGTCAACCTCTTAAATTTAGCAAAGAAAGTCTATATTTGGTAAGAAACAGTGGATATGTTCAATCCAATAAGCATCATGCAAGAGTAAAGTGATGTTGTAAAACTCTTTACAGATTTCTTCTTAAGTAAAGCCAAATAACACTGGGGCTGTTAAGGGATTTCTCAGCAAAGTTGGTTTTGCTAACATTACACTGCTACAGGTTCCCTGCAGCTCACCTTACAGTGTATGACATAAGCATGTCAAGGTCAGGCAAAATGTTTACCATAAATGTAAATTGGTTTTACACAAATGTGTTTGCAACTGGTGTGAACTGCTTTTTAATCTATTTTGGTATCAACAGAGCTCACTCACCAAAGCAGGTCCACCAGCCCACCCTGCCTGGCAATGGCTGCCTTTACTCTGTTAGCAAACTGTACTGCATCCTCACCTTCCTGCAGAGAGAAACAAGAACAGATTAGCTTGTAGGACTCAACTTTAAAGGGCAGTTTGAGGGAGGTTTTGTGTGAGGATGGCTTGATGTTCCTCCTGGATGTTATCTGATGTGAGATCTTTTTCATTTTTATTATTTGTGGGCTTTTTACCTTTAATCTTACAGTAAAGTCTAGAGTTACAGGAAAGCAGATGAGAGAGAAAGGAAAAAGTTTGGATAGGATTAAGTCGAACCTGTGCACTACCTTTACATTTTTGCATCTGGCTTATTGTGCATTTGTAATATACATTTCCACGTGTTCCCTTGGACTCAAACCCATGCCCTTGGTGTTGTTAGCGCCATGCACTACCAGTTAGGCTATAGGGATAGACTACCTACTGTACCACAGCCCCAGCCCTTCTTTGATCATCACTATTCTAGCTGGGGTAAAAATGTAAATGTGCATATATGCACACAATATTTATTTACACAATATAAGCAATTGTTGTAAGCATTCTCTTTTAAAAAGGATAAAGAAATTAAAAGTAAAAAATGATCTTGCCGAAAATAAACCCTAGATTTAAAATAAATGAAGCAGAGGGTCTCAGCATTACTACATTTATCAGTTTCTGTTCCAGACTTCTGTGCCAAATGGAACAACTCCCAATGACACTGTGACTTTTTCCATTGAGTTTGGAGAGACAGGTGTTCGAACATGCATGAAAATCAATGGCCTATTTGTTTATTTGCATGCCCATATGCAAACACAGTTGTCCATTTCCAATCTGTGGTGGGTGGACAAAAAGCCTGACACTGAAATCTAACCCACACAGGGCAAATTTGGCTTGATTTGTCTACTAAATGCAGCAATGCAAAAAAGGGAAAAGCAATGCAAGGCGTTTATACCACAGAGATTTTACTGCAATCAGAATGTATTCAAACAGGTGGGCAGGTGGTGGGTGTGTGTTGGCCTCACCTGGCGGGTCATAGGAGGCAGGTACCACACGCTGCAGACGATTGCCCAGCTGCTCATCATCCTGAGCAGGTAGGTCACCATCCCAAATTTACTGCTGTTCCAGAAGGCATCGCCAAATCTGGGGTCATACTGTACCACCATGGACACGTAAAGAATCACCATCAAGACAGATACAGGACAACTACTTAATCATCTACCCTGCTTAGACATTTTTAACATGACAGTTAACAAAAAACAGCAAACACAGTAACACAAAAGAAAAAGTAAACAAAGTAAACAAAAGTAAAAAACACAGTAAACAAAGAAAAATCATTATGGTAATGACTGATGATGGATTAATTGATAAATATGGTTGATTTGCTTTAGATTTTTTCATTGCTTTTGTTTCTATTCTTTGGCAGCTTTAATTAACATGTTGACAGCATGCTCTGCTGTTTCACGTGGTCAGACCAATAGCTTCTTTAATGTTTACCTGTTTGAAGCTCAGCCACTACTGCCATGAACTAATAGCTTCAACTAGCGGTCACTAGCTAAGTTGTATAGCTTCAACTTAGTTTAAAACCAATTTTATAAAACATGTTGGGACTCCTGTTTTTTGTAGTGCTTAGACAGGGTTTGGGTACCATCAAAGTAAATATTTGGTATCTGCCTGACAAAAACCATAGGTTCTAATTGGGTGAAAAAGTATTAGTACACCTCTACCCAGCAAACTGCATGATTTTAGGTGCTGTATGGGAAGCAGAAGTTTAAAACTTAGGGTTAGGGGTTTCTTTAAGTCCTGTCTTTCTGGTGCAGTGTAGAGCTTCTGCCACTAAAACAAATTCCTCGTATGTGCAAACATACCTGGCAATAAAGCTGATTCTGATTCTGATACAAATAAAGTCATTTGTTGCTTCAGCAAATACCACTAAGTTGAGTTTAAAAGGGCAGATGGAGCAAATTTCAGAGAACACAAATACAATAAGAGTTGTTTATGAGATAATAAGGGAGCAGTGTACAGAGAAGAGGAAGAGCAAGAGAGGTCTATACAAAGACCTCATATGACTAGTATCTCAGGACAGATCATAGGGATAATACTGTATTTTGCTGACCTTTATGGCCACAGGGTAGACAGTAGAGCCAATCTCAAAGCTTCCTTTTTTAAACATCATCACTGATGTGTTATTAATGCAGGTACCTATAGACATATTACACAATGAACAGAGAAAACACACATAATAAAACAATACTTACAATCAGCTCACACAATACATGCTCTTTTTTGAGTCAATATATTTTTTCAGTCTCCACAGCAACAATTGTAACATTCAGACTTTCTGAACTATATTCAGAATTGTAAATTTACATTTAAGCATTTGGCAGACGCTTTTATCCAAAGCGACTTACATTGCATTATACTACATATTGTTTCTAAGTAGTCCCTGGGATCGAACCCATGACCTTGGCGTTGTTAACGCCATGCTCTAACCACTGAGCTACAGGAAAGCTAAATATTTATGGTACTACTACAGCCTCATAAATGTTTCTCATAAATGCCACCAATAGATGGCATGTACAATTGTGGATGTGAATTATGAAGAATTATGCTAAATTTGCCTTCCCATAACACAGGAATGGTTTCTGAGAAGAGTTTGATCTTACCCTAAGGAAAAATGAGGATGGGCAGTTTGGTTTTGTCTTTTACATGATTGCTCAACCTGAAACAAATGTAATTTAAAAAAAGAATGAAGAACTAAACTTCAACAAGATTAGGTGAGATACTTAGGATCTCAGACTCAGTCCGAGAAGTAGCACAGTAGCACTTTTGTTTAAAAGCCATTGCAATTAGGTAAACATTGAGGTTGTGTCACCTTTTAGCCACCAGATGGCGATCTTTGACTTCAGAGCGCTCGAACCAGATGTGTGGACAAGCTTTCACCATGGACCGCTGAATTAACCCCATCAGCCCCCCGTGGACCTGGCCTACCTATAACACACACACAGTTATGATTAACCCTTTACACACACAAAGTACAGTTTAAGCAAAGGCACACAATCTCACACTTACCATTGCATAGCATCCGTCACTGGCCAGTATAATGACATCAATGGGTGACGTGTGGTTGGCCACACAGATCCCTCCATTCTTGGGTTTATTTTCACTGTCCCAGAGAGAAACACAGAGGCAATTGTGAGCAATAAATAAAACTATAAAATAGTTCTCCCTTAAACATCTTTATAACAGTTTGTGCTAGTGACTTTTGTGTGACTTTTTCTGTGTGACTAGTGACTTTTTTAGGCAATTGTGAGCAATAAATAAAACTATAAAATAGTTCTCCCTTAAACATCTTTATAACAGTTTGTGCTAGTGACTTAACTAGTTGTACCTATTTGCACTATTAATACTAATAACTATTTTTTCAAAGGGGTTCAGCTGTAGTCTACTTTAATTACTTTACTTCAGGGTAGCTCGTAGCTGCCAATTTTACAAGGGACAACAGATTGCGAAAGGAAACGCCACATGCAGACAAAAATGTTAGCTAATAAAAGAGTCAGTGTTCCCCTTTGAAACAGTTCAGTAATATCTTACTGTTTTTATGTTGTTAGTTTTAAATGATTGCTATTAAACAAACTGGTCTGACGAAAATTGGTTTATAAAGTTTATAAAGAGAAAGACGCTCTATTCTTATCACATACTGAACAAGAGAGAGACAGAGAGAGAGAAAGTACACAGGAGGACAGTGACCTGAAATCACGCACACGATCACATTGGGAAGAATGGCAGAAATGACAGACTGAGATAATGATAAAGAGATCAGTTCATCAAACCCCGTCAGCTTACAGGGTCATGACCAACAGCAGAATCTTAATGTGCCTGCACCATCAACACACAACATACCTGAGATACTTGATAAAGGTAAAAAAGGTAAAACCAGCCCAAACAATAAAAAGTCTAGTGAGGAGCTTATAAACTTGGATTTGGTTCAAGGTAATATTTGGGTTCATGAATTAGTTAAGACACTAACACAAGAGACATATGGGAAATTAAGACTTTCAGATCATTACTTATCAGATCATTTTAAGTGCAAAAAACTACTTTCAGGTAGGCAACATTTAAAATAGCCTTCTGACCTATCTGTCATGATCTATCTGTCAGGTATAAACACACTGTTAATCCAGATTTAGTCATTCTTGGGGAGTTTATTCAATCTATGACCTCTTTCTATGTTTAACAGCAGCAGAACAAGAGGTAGCAGAAAAACATAGCAACAGAAATCAATGAGGCAGGGCTTAGCGGAAGATGCTTAGATCCTCTGAGGATTAACTATAGATATGTATTGGGACAGACTTTGGTTCTGTCCAGTCCATGATGTTTTCCTACCTGTGATGGTAGGTGATGATAGCGGTCAGCGCTCTCACACAGATACGGTAACACATCAGGTGCACTTTCTCACTGAGAAAATGTTTCATCCTGTAAACACATAATAATGTCTCCTAATATCAAATTATACCTTAAAATCAAACACTTTACTAAATTAGTCATATTTCGCTGAGGATGGACAGTTAACAATGCTGATTCACTACAAATAAGTCCATTTAATTATGATAAATTTTAAATAAACTGTAACTAAATTTACTCAAAATTAATAATTAATTAGTTAACTGACTGTATTATAAAGGACACTTTTTAAATATGGAATTTCCAATGGGAAAGTTATTAAAACAACAATCAAACATCTTTATACAGTTAAAACAGTACAAATGGAAAAATACAGTAAAGTATACAGTAAACAAAATACTGAAAAAGTATTTTTTAGGAAAAGTATGTTTCCTACCTCCCATCGGGCAGAAAACCAATCAAGGTGGTGAAGAGAACTAACAGACTGATGCCTGTGAATGCTAGTGTTAACCTGATGAACAAAATAAAAATGTCTCAAACAGTGGAGCAAACAACCTTTTCAAATTTGGACCTTTAAACTCTTTTTAATTTAATATGTTTAATAGTACCTTTACTTTTATTGAAAAAGTAATTTTAAATAGGGAATTTTAAAAAAAGGAAAGAGATGATTCACTACCCACTGCACAACAGCTGTAACACAATAAAAATTTCAAGTTCAAAATGATTTCAAAAATTGCTATTTAATATTAAAAATTTTACACTCTACTACAGTTAGTGCTAACACTGAGCTTTGGGTTTCTGCCCATGATTCAATTAACCCCACAATACCCAGAGGAGAATTTCTGATTAAACACACATCGGATATCAAGCGCTCTTCTTTATCTGAAATGTGCGCAGGGGACGGTGAGGAGTTTCTATTAAGGAATGTGGGTTAAGGCCACTGCCCTGACTGACATTAATCCCATACAAGCACCATATGGCCCTGAGGGGCAGCAGAATTAGCCTGTACTTTACAATGCTAAATTCAGGCTTGTGTGCCAGAACAGGGCAAGAGAGACTCCACTTAATCAAAATGAGAGTTATAAAATTTTGTCAAAACTAAGACTGGGAACTACAAACAGATAGGCAGTTAAAAATTAAAAGCAAATGGTTGTTAAGGGACAAGCATGTGTGTCACTGCATAAGACAACTTAATATCTGAACAAGTGGCATCTCACTCAAATGATGCCAAAACATTTTTCTGAGAAACTTTTTCTCATTTTTAGTGGATGTACGAGTCATTTCCCCTCATGTGCACACAGGTGTCTGATGCTGTTATTCACAAACCAACTTAATGTTTTGAGTGCCACAAAGCCATTTGTAAAGAAATGCATATCTGTGTATTAAGATGATACAGAAGGAAATAAAAAAATATTATACTTTAATTATACTATAGTAAATATACTATAATATTTATAGTAAATATACTATAATATTTAAAGAAATGTAAAAATGAGAACTCCTACACCCCAGAGCATGATGCTGATGCTGGTGCTGATGTGCTGGAAGTTATAGTTGCTTCTGGTCAACAGGTTCCACGACAATGCTTTCAATACCGCGGCGGCAAAAGTAGAAGATGTCTGACATTTCATACTCTGGGGAGGAATGGGTGAGGCCGGTGTTGGTTGTGGTGGGCCCATCCAAATCTCTGTTGCAGCCGTTTCTGCGAATTTCTTTGAGCTCTTCTTCCAGTGACATAGGTTCTTTAGCAATAATGCCTGAGAGATAATAACCATGCAAAATAATAAAACACACACACACACACATATATATATATATATATATATATATAAAATTTTTATAAAATTTTTGTATACTATGTTGTTGGCACTTATGATGGTTCTAATATGTAAGAAGCTTTGGATAAAAGCATCTGCTAAATAAATAAATATAAATGTATCATTTTAATATGAGTAGTCTGTCTTATTATCTTTTGTGATGGAATACAAAGTCTAGTGTGACCACAACTTAAAAGGACTGTGGCTCTGCTATTATGTTTTCACTAATATCTTATTTTTTGGGTCTCCCCTTTGCCTGTTCTTTGCAGTAGAAAGGTTATCTAACAAAAACACAAAACCTCAACTACATGTCCCAGAAGATCAACAGAGCACTAAAGACACATCAAAACAAACAACGTCACTGACGGTTAACAAGCAGATAAGCACACAGAACAAGAATACAGGATCATTTTCCATAGATGCAGCATTACACTGTGTTTAGACAAGCACAGACACACATACCATTAGTGTTCATCTTGTACAGAAGATGGTTCTTCTCCCTGGCTCCTCTTTCCATCCTCACTGTGGCCCACTGGAAAACAAATGAAGCAAAACTCACTTATTTGTGATGTTATTCACCCTTAATGAAACTAACCTCTTACTGATTAGAATTTTTTTCAGTATGCAGTAACTAAATGAGATTAAACAATAAGCAGTGCATCTTACAGTGATTAATGTACTTGCATTCATGCTAGGGCTGCACAATATAGTATGTATATTATATGTGTAGTCAGGTTTAGATCCATGCAAATAGCAAAGAGACTGCTATCAAATTTCATAATTTATATCAGATTTCATAAAGCTTTCTTTTCCCAGAAAGACTATGAAACATACATGTTGGTTATATAGGTTTCAAATATAATTTAAATTAATTTTCAAAATTTAAAGAATTATCTTCTCGCTTACCGCATTATTTAACCAGTTATCTCATATCACATTTTTCTTTAATATCGAGCAGCTCTAATTCTCTGTGATAATGGACAGATTAATGTTAACATATTACAGTTAACATTATTATAGTCTGTTAACCTTTATAAACCAATATTGATGTATTACTGCTACGTTTGCGCTATATTACTACAACACTGTATTACAGTAATGCTGTACAACATTTGTATATATAAAACAGATTTTTATGAAAATGATATATAAACTCTTCTTTAATAGATTATTTTATAATGAGCCCTAAAATAATGCTCACTTTTTAATGATTAATTTAAGAAAATATTGAGGTTGGTTGTACAGTAGCACACAAACAGATTGAAACCCACACACACAGGAAACAAGCACTTTATTGAAAATATGTGGGAGGGGGAATAATGTCATTATGTTAATTCAGGGAGGCTGTGTGGAGAAAACAATGCACAGAACTGCCTTACTGCACTGAAAAAAACACGAAAAACAAATCTAAATGTTGACATCTCTGCAAAGTTTGTCATAACTTTCCATTTAAATTCACTGCTGTCTTAAAGTCACTGCTGTCTAGCCACAACTAAAGTATCTATCTTTGTCAGATTAAGCTTTTCAACACATCAATAACCAGCACCATCGGATACTAACATTGAAGCTCTAAATTACCAATTATATCAAAAGTCTGTAATAAGGATAGACTGCTTTAAGCTGTAGGGACACAATACTGAAATCTATGAACATTTGTAAATCCTTGGGGCTAACCTGAATAATTCCAATGTTCCTAAACCATTATAATTATGTTGTACAGATGTTTGTCTATAAAAAATCATGTTGGAGTGAGCATATCATTCATCTTATAATCTGTTCATTTTCAAGGTTTTTTGTGTCAGAATTTTCTTTTATCATTTTCTTTGACACATATAATGACATGACCCACTCTTGCCGTGTCTTTAAGACTCCCTGTGTCATATAATGCCCTGTTCACATGTGAAAGTTGAAACGCCTCTCTGGGGTGCTCACACACAAGCTGTGGGTTTTATTGTTGGATCAGATATAATGTGCACCACTCTTGCCTTTCAATAACAGCCTCTGCGCTGACACATTTAAAGATACACAATCAGCACTGAAATGTTAAGCACAAACTTGATTGTCGATGATATGAGTCGCTGCAGGTCATAAAAAACTTAATAAACAGTTACTTACTGCATGTCTGTGCATGCAGTAAGAATGCACAGACAGTTACGTAACATGTTTAGAGGGGTGTGGGTGATGTTGTAAGGAATCAGCTGCAGCTGAAGTGAAGTAACTCCTCAATTCTTCTGTCTTTTATTCTGTCCTGTCTTTTTATTTTAACATGGAAAAATAAGCATATAGAGCAATAGAGGATGCAAATAATGTTTCCTAAAACATTAACCAGATGTTCACTGGAGCAACACACCTTCCTCATCCAAATCTCATTTTTCATACCTGGCCTCTAATATTCAATACAGTGTATGGTAACTGATTACTACTTGCACAGCTTTCAATATTTTTTTATACTCCAGAAGGGTGTGGCTGATAAAAGGTTTCTTCTTTAAACAAACTCATCTTATCAGATATTCAAATAAATGGGCATAAATATGTCAATCATTTTTAACATGACAGCTTGAAGATGCATGTGGAAGTTCACATCTCTGGGTTCCTCTATTCTCTACAAACATGTACTATGGAACAACAAGTGTTTTAGGGCATGGTTCTTTGTGAATTTTTTGGAATACCATATAAATACAATAGCATTTGTATACCATTGTAGATCATTCTGTCACTATCACTGCACTAAGATACTGCAACAGATATTCTTTGTTGTTTATATAACTAGATTGTACCAGGCCATTTATTTTGCTCTGTAAATTTACACTTCTTTATTCATGATTTTTATTTATAATAATTTAGGGGCACTCACCATACAAAACGATTATATGATTATTACATTACAAAACTTTACACCTACCAAAAATGCTAAGTAGGCAGCAAACTTCAGAACTGTGGTGCAGTGGGTTGAACACATGCTCATGAGAGCCCCTGGTTAACAGGCTCCCAGGTTCAAGTCAAACCTGTACCATATATTAAACCCCTTTCTGCCTATCTCACCCCTACTTTGCTTTTCTGTCAACTCAATACTATGCTCAAAGGTTAAAAGCCCAACCACAAAAAATAAAACTGAATATTCATATGTCCAACCTACCTCAAACACCTTCAGCAGCGTCTTCATGTAAAGCTTGCGGATGCCGAAGGACAGACCAAAAATGGCGGGAACAATGATGAAGACTAAAAGTAGTGTGAACCAGACAGTGAAAGAGATGCCCAAGAGCATACATAGTAGATTATTAAATGGGGACACAAAGGGGCCCATTTTTGCTAAATAAAAGCTGCGTCCAAAGGGAAAGTAGACACCCTAGGGGGTAACCCTGTCAAACAGTTTTAGGGTCAGAGTCTCCAAAGCATAATGTGGAATTAATCAACAAAGAAGACAGATGATATTATAACGTTCTTCATAGCCGCTGGTGTGCGATTAGAAACAAACACACCATTCTGAGCATGGCACTGCCCAGAAGTGATTTACTTCATATTTAATGATTCATATCCTTAAACATTTGCAATTTTGCAACTTCAGATGTCCTCAGACTGCCAAGCATTTCGTCATGAAGGACTGGTTCTCATACTCCACAAGCTGTAGATCTGAAGAACATATGGCACTCTCTCTCTCAGGCGAGTCTCTGAAATGTAGAAAACCTGCAGGCTGAAGAAACACAAAGAGTTACAAATTCATACAGAAATTATACTGTAATCACCATACTGTTCTGCTCACAAGCACAGTTCTACTCAAACAACAATCTATTAATTATAAATATTTACTGCATAAGTAAACTCAACAGGTCAATCAAGTCAAACAAACTGGCCTGTGTTCAACGAAATAATTGAGTCACAAATCTCCAAAAAATACAGTGATGAAAGAAATACATAAAAAAACCAACTCAAAAAAAAACAACCAGCCACTTACATATACAAATGTTTCTGTGCACAACTTAAACGCATTTATCATCTTTCATATTTCCAAATTAACTTGTTATAGCCCGTTGTATCGCAATAAAAAATTGTAATTATTATAAAAATACTTTGCACGTAATATCTGCCAACTACAGCTTTCATATAACAGTAAAACAAAAATGAATTTATAGATCGAGCAGCTGATTTTGCTTACTGACCGACTTACAAACAGATGGTGCGTTTATCACCTATGATGTTCACTGCATGGAAACACTTACTCGGTTTCTGTAGGTGCTTTGTTTTCAAAGTAACGGCGCTTTGCACTTCGTACTTTACCGTAACCGGCAGAACAGGCTGTCACAGGGAAGATGCAAGACAGAAGATCCGCAGGTCGTGAGTGACGCGTGTGTGTATTCAGACAAAGCTCTCTTACGCGAAACCATGTCACTCGGTGGCCATATTTGCACATTTCGGTCAAACAAGACCAAGCCCTATGTACTTGAATGAGGGGAAGCCCGGTCTTTAAAAATCGCTTGGTAAGGTCACAATTAGACAACACTTTTCCAAGCAACAATTTAAAAAGTCACCAACTGTACACTGAATGCTGTTTTCCTAAACTCAAATTGCGCTAAAGAGCATGATATTCCCAGGTTGCTCCAGGTACTGCGCATGCGTAAAGTTGACAAGCGTTTCACATTGTTCACAAGACTACACAGCTCACTTTTTTCCTGGAAGGCGGGACTTCCTTCGCTAGAGCGGCCAAGGTTAGCGTTTGTCATTTTGGTACAGTGCAGCGTCTTATTAATATATTTAGTCTTTGATTCAGATCAATCTGTTACTACCTAACAGTTTTATAAGGGATAAATGGCGTTTACATTTACATTAATTATTTTAGCAGAAGCTTTTATCCTAAGCAACTTACAAATGAGACAACAAGCCTAGTCTACAAGGCTACATTTACACACAGGAGTAGTTCTGACGCTATGGACAGGATGAACAATATAACAAGTGGTGCTCGCTGCGGAGCCAAATGGGAGGATCTAGAGCTCTAGCTCCCCCTCGCTGGATCTAATGGGCGGGGCTTAATACGTCATAGGTCCAGATGCAGGTAGAGTCCGTTCGAACTGTACAACCTGTATGGCACGGTAAGACATCTGAACTGTACTTTAAAGATA
>JAZGTJ010003033.1:0-38059 GCA_036877575.1 Botia almorhae
GTTTATTGTACGATTACAAGGAGCAGGATTTGAACCAATTACGTTTTACAGTGGGCGGGGCTACCCAGTTCAATGCTGCAGGGTCTAAATTAAAAAGTGATCGAATCTGGTTAAAACCTAGTGTGTATGTACACACACAGACATATGGGCTTTCTCTTACCCTCCACGGTCACATTGTCAACTGAGAGCTGCAGGCTCTTCCCACGGCGCACCACCTTCACAGAGTGCCATTCATTGTCATTCAGCTTATGCCCTGCGAACAGAGTCTCCGGTCCTTTACCTGCATAGAAAAAGGACCAAAGTCACACACTGCTGTAAGCATCTTCTCTTATCAAGACAGCACAGTCTACCTCACAGGCCTGCTGCTCTGCCTCACACATGCACACATACAGACAAATACTCACAGTGCACTGACAGGACGCATCTACAGACGCAGACATTTTCAGCAAGGTACCACAGAGGTGTTCACACGCGCGCACTGACACTTAGACAATCGTGAGCAGACGTACACATGCAGATTACATTTTCGCATTTACATTTTCGCACAAGCACGCACCCACACAAATCACGTATCTTGACATCTACGTATGCCTCTGGTAATGCTTTCTATGAAGCATGTATAGACTAGGTATGTGAAATATCTTATGCGGGTTTAAATGTATTCATAAAGACATCACCTTCGCCTTCGTAAAACAGATGGCCCTTGATGCTGATTGGTCAATAGATGAGGTTCGTTAGCAGTAAATTATAGGTCTATGACCTTTTCACCAGGTTACAATTAGTATCACTGCATGGCACTCATAGCTAATCATTATTTTTATTGCACTGCATAATTCTGATACCGTTTACATGTAGCGTTCAATGTTTGCATGTTGATATTAGCACCAATAAACTGAATTACAAAAATTCTAACAGGTTTCTCAACACTTCATCTCTACTATTGGTCAGGTAGTCCAGCCCCAAACTAACGCTATTGGTTGAGCCAATGCTGTAGTTTCCGGCTGGTTGTTACACTTTTTATACTCACAAATGGCTAACTTACAGAATAGTAGCATCCGCAAATATTTTAGCTATGCAAATAATTACACCCAAACAAACTATTTACTTAAACCTTTATGACATCACTGATGACCTGTTTTCCACTAGCAGCAGACAGAACAGGTTCTCTGCATTGTTTAAACAACGCATTTTTAATAGTAATTATGTTTTCAAAGGCATTTTCTTCCTAAAATGTGTCACTCACAGTATCAAACCACACTGATTCAGTGTCTTAAAAAACGCTGCTTCAATAAGCACAGTCAAACAAACAAACAACTGCAGCCGCCTCTACAGCAGTTCTGCTCATTATAACAGAAAGTGACTGGCGATGCTTGACAATTTGTGTATAACGTTAGACAAACACATTATACTTAAAGCGAATTGAATGGAAATTGAATTGGCTCAGGATATGTGCATAATCATCTTACAGGCTCAGGAGTTTTATGGTCGAAACTGTACAGCGGTACAGTACACAGGTTTAAAATGACAGAATACATACAACGGCAAATCCTTCACAGACCTTAAGTGCCAAAGCAAAGCGATGCCAAAGCAAACTGAACCACTGAACATTCACAAATATCATACTAAAGCAGTGATTCTGAGTGTATGATCATCGTAACAGGTCATACAGGCAGAAATCAGTGGTTTCTATCTTTTCGAATAATTGAGCTGTTTACAAACAATCACTTGGGTAGTGCTTTGCGTGAGGCAGTAATCTGTCATTTTCAACAGAAGTATGAAAATAGATAACAGTCAGACACCGATACACTGATGTTATCCATTCTGTAGCAAGTATTGCTCACAAAGGCGTGTACTGTGTATCAAGGTTACCCATTTTTACCATAAGCATAGTGTGTCAAAACACCACAGTTACTGCAATTATGGTTACAGTTATATATAGTGATACAGCAAATGAGCAAATTGCACATTTTGGTTAAGTGTGTGTCCCAGGTATACACAAAATATCTTGAAATTTTAGGACTCCCTGCACTACAGTACGAATGTTAAGATGTGTGTGCTGTGGGGCCGCTGTGTGCTCAGAGGTGCCTGCGGTGTGTTAGGAAAAATGGGTCAGGCCGAAGCAGCTGCCTCAGTCCTCAGCTACTGCCTGACATGGCGGTTCAAAGCCCCTCTCACTACGCTGTTGGCTAGCCTAATTGGCTCTGCTGGAGTCAACAGGCTCTCCGGGGACCATCGTCAGCCTATTTGTGGGAGTGTTGCATCGCATATACGAGGGCGTACTGCAGTATGGCTCTCTAACGACAACCAGAGATGCACATGCTGAGCTGGACTGGAGATGTGACTGTGTTTGATGAAACTTTTAAGTAATTTCGTAAATGATTTAATAAAGGGTGGAAAGATGGATTCACACTTAATTTGCGTCTGGTCTTGTAACCAAAACATCTGGCATTTAACGGCAATCTGCTGGAAGCTCAGGATCCTACTGTAAATTACATCGGTGCAAGTAAAGTTCTTAACAACAAGGTATATGTGACATTATTTGCGTTAGATTGTGTCTGTGTCACATCATCTTGCTAATTAGCTCTTCCAGCTCTAAAAAAAATTAACAAGTGAGCAGAGAACGGGAATTGTCATCCTACACCTTCTGGCAGCTTGTTAATTAAATCTAAATTGTTGCTCATCCCTGCTTTTAAATGTAGGAGTGCGCTCGTCGCTTTAGCTAGCATTACTCAGCATTTCAGACTAAACGGCAACAGCATAAAGGAGCAGACTACAAATAAATCCTGACAAATATATTTGTGCGTGTAAGCAAATATGAGTTTAGGTATCTGTTGTTATTATAGGATTCACATCGACGGAGTTCGGCGCTACATGTCAACAAATCTTTGCTGTAACGTGGGATCTTACAATAATCAAACTTTGATGAGTTGTTTGAGGCATTGAGGAACATCAAAAATTTATCAAAACCTATTTAAACTTAACATTAATTTCTGTTTTTTCCCATCTGCAAAGCCATTTAAATCTGCTTCGTATTCACGACAACCCTGTGGTAAGCTGTTTAAAATGCATATCATGGTGAGGAGAAAAAAAAGATTTCCAACAGATGGCAGAGGGCCCTAATTGGGTATAATTTACTTTAACTACCAGCATTTCTGTCTATTTAAAAGTCAATTAACATTTTGCTGTCATTAAAACTTCCATCAGTCTAAATATGTTTGACATATCCATAGAGTTAATATTGAGAGGGTGGAGAGGACTGTGAAACCCTTCCATGGGTTAACATATCAGATGATCATGTTCCTCTCATTACAAATATATATTTATCCACATTTGACCAAGCACAGATTCATCATCCACAGAGCATTACGCATGATAAATTGCTTCCCGGTTCCAAAATAGTGGGCATAGCATAAAACTCCATGTGTGTCATCACGTCTGCTTATATTTGATGAAAAGGATGTGACGTCTTTTCCTACGCTAAAATGATCTGTAGATTCGGTTCTTAAGAAAGGCATGTGAATCATTTGTGGAGAATGATGTGTGCCTGAAACTGAGGGAGGATAAAAGCGCATACTCAAACAGATGGTGTTTGTTGCCACCTGGTGGTGAAAACTAAGAATATCGATATGATAATGTTCATTATAAAATTGGTCGATGCAGTGAACCAGCTCTGCTGTAATACAGTACCAGCTATGCAGTATATAGCATGACGGAGTAAAAGATGATACGAACCACACTGTATATATCAGTGGTCAGTACAGTGATCTTCTAGCAGAACAATTGACACTTATGACGAAACGTTGGAAATTCATTGATTAAATTTGTGTTATATATAAAGTGCATATAAACTGGGACACAATAAAACATTGCACTGTTTATTTAAATATTCTGACCAGACAACATAGCAACACTGGCTAAACCAACAGCGTGAGTTTGAGGTGGGAACAACCAATTCTTTCAAAAGTCATTGTTTTAACAATTCGATGTGATGATACAAGTACCACAGAAATTATACCACCTTTAATTGCTGCTTTGTGTAAAATTATAGAGCACAGGCTGCCTATCGTAAATGTATCACAATAGCAACCATATTTAGCTCATTTCATTGTCAACAGATTCACTTTTCCAATGAGCAAAAGATTTACAAGCCTTCTATAGAAACAAGTATTACTATAGGGCTATTCAGGAACCAGAGGCAAATTTTAACACTAAATTCTATGCATTTACATGCATTTGTATTTCATAAAAAATAAAGATGTAATGTAATATCCATAATTTGTTCCATGACTGTTTTGCCACTGTAGAAACTGAAATAAAGCACATATTTATTTCATCTAAATGAGGACATACCATATATTTCTGTTTCTAAACTAATTCTAAAACCATTAGACCAACCCCTAAAAACATTTTTTCATTTATGCACCTTTTCCACAAGATGCTCAAAACATCCTGTTCTCAGTCTGATGTCTTTATAATTAGGAATTACAGTTATCTGCACAGCTTTAAAATAGAGGGTGTAATCTGTTTTATTTAACTGTTTATATTTGATATTAAGTTAGAGTAAAAGTATTTCATGAAGTAAATAACTCAACTTTGTTTACGAAGATGCCCAGCGCCACAACCTGGATTGACGATATTAAACTCTGAGCAGCAGTCACAAACATTGACATTTTCAATTATTTTGTTTTGTCTGAGGGTGCAGATGTCGAGGATTGTAGAAATTATTAATGTGTGGGTTCTGTAACAAAATAATGAAGCAGTGGTGTGAACGAAATGTTCCTGCATAGCTCACCCGGGTAGGTTGCTGCTGTGTTGTTAAAGGTTGCTATTTATAAACACAGCAGCTACACTGCTAATGTGGCTAACATATTGAAATTACATTTAAATACCATGTATGTGCCCTGTGATTCAATGTGATGCTTTGTTATACAGTACAACTCTAAATTTTATTCCAATTATAATAAAATTGTTAAGCCCTGAAAATATGCTTTATGTGTTAATGGTGATGGACTATGTAATGAAATTTAATAAAGCAAATAAAATGTTCTGATTATTTCTAAGGTGCAAAATGCAAGTGGCAGTGGTAAGTGGTATGACATTCCACTCTTCTTCTTGACGCGTGATCGCAACACTCATGTTTGAAAAGTTTTATAAGCTTTCTGTAGCTGTTATGACAGATTGTAACAGCACAGATTCTTCCAGATCATTAATTATTCATCATCATCAGTAACGTTGTTTAGCTGAAAACAAGTCCTAAATGGAAGCAGGGAGCGTCCTACAGGAAGTCGCTCTCTGTTAAAGCGCCATCCGTGGAGATGAGGAAAAGGTGGATATTTGTTAAAAACTATATACTAATTACTTATAAATGTTTAGCCTTCAAATGAGGAGTTCCCTATATGTTCCCAAAAAAATGGTTTAGTCAGATTTAGCCTCAAAATTTGCACACATTTATTTATTTAACATGGTGGTGACTTTATAGTACATTATTTTTATACTGATCTAATGATATTTTTATGCCCAATACATAACCCTCACACAAACCTTTGTGCATTTTTACATTAGTTAGACATAACATTAGTAACAGTTTGTTTATTAAGCCATTCTCCTTATGAGACTGTTGGCTAGTGCCCATAAAGTAGGTGATTTCAGGTTTTACTGTCCTTATGGGGATATTTAGTTCCCATAATGTGGACATAAACAGACACACACACACACACACACACTTTGTCCCATTTACCTCCTTACTTTCACTCACAATCAAAACTTACCTCACAGCAGAAACACTGCACTGCTAAACACTGTGTGTTGCGCTATTTCCCAACACAAACGCATGGATGTAATACTGCACAAATACAGGCACAGGCAACCTCATGCCTGATTTGGCAAATGGAGAAATTTCTTCTTTTATTTTATGGTTTATTATTGTATTTCTCTTATGTAACGGAGTCCCGTGGGGACATGAAACGTTCTACAGCATCTGAGGAGCGGTGGGGAACATATGGTGTTGAAATGGAAACTGTTGGGATGGTTATGCTTAATTTCAAACACCGCAGCAAATTGGCATATTTTGCGGAACAAAAGAGATTGAGATTGAGGGAACGCGCGCGTTGGGGGAGAGAGAGAGATGCAAATTGGGAACATGTTCAAAAGAATATTTGCGCTAACGGTGCAGTAAAACGGGATTACGAAGGAGGAGAAGAAACTTTGGATGATTTGGGACTGAGCATGTGAGAGGGAGATAGAGAGAGACAGAAATAGCATTGCAGATAAAAGAATCACTTACTAAGGTTACAGTCTATCCCGATACAATCTGGTGGGAGAGAGAGTGAGATGGTGAGATTTAAAGAAAAAGAAACCAAAAGTTAAAACCACATCCTTCAAGGTTCAATCTGCAGACAGACAATCTAGTTTTGCATAGAGCCCACCATCCGGGGACAAACTGGGAGCCAGAACTGCCCCCTACAGGGGCCCACACCCCACAAACACAGGACGAGAGACCGCACATTTTTGTCCATTTCATCTACAAAAACGTGACAGAGAATCCAATGCCAAGACCTCATTTATCAAATATATACAGTAGAGGCTTTGAAATACATAAAAATCATTTTGCTTGTGCTTTGCCTCCTTCCTGGATGTGGGTGGGGCCAGTATAGTTGTAGGTAAGGGCAGTCTGCACCATCAGCCAAGAGTTACACCTCATTCTATAAAAAATACAGGTAATCAAACACCCATCTGGTCTGTTCTGTCTCCATCACTCGCCTCAAAGACAATGCAGAATTTTGGAGGGAATTTGCAAAGAATTAATCAGGCTGTTTATTTTCAGCCACTTGAATAAAATTACCTCAACAGAAACAAAGACTTAATTTAAATATTTGTGTGCAGCGTTGGCGCACTTAGTGGCTGGGTAAACTGGATTACGGGTGGTTGGTGAATTAGATGCAGGGTTTTACGCTAAATACAGGGCGCAAAAATGGCACATCTATTTAGTGGATTCGCAAGAATCTCCAAGACCAAGACACAACAGTCCCAGAAATCTATTACGTCTCATTTCGGAGGGGGCTGTTTGTTATATTATTGGTATTTGTAATGTATTTACCAATAATGTTCACAGGCTGATCATTTTCTATTACAGAATGAGAAGAAACACTGTTCAGGCTAACAGGATGATATTACTAAAAACTGATCGATATTAATGAAAATAATAATGAATCTTATTGATTAGTGTGAGTACTCTTGGCTGTGGTGAACTCTCAAGCTGTCAACCGCTACAGAAGAGTGACCACAGACAGCCAGGGACCCGTCTCACTATCACACTGCTGTAACACAGCTCAGGCTCCACTCTGCTCTGGACTGGAACTGTCTGTAATCTTCTGTACAAACAGCCACAGCCTGCAGTCAGAGTGACTGTCTGAGCTGACAGGACAGTGAGAAATTTACAGGAATTAGGACTTTGGTTCTGTGCTGCTATGATGAGTCAATGTGCCTTCTGGGAACAAACTACATAATGGGCTGGTCTCTCTGGCTGTCTGTTCGGAAGCTGCAGAAAATATAGCCATTGAAGGCTGCATAGGTGAGAAGGCGATAATGATGGGAGAAGGAGGAGAGAGAGAGAGAGAGAGAGAGAGAGAGAGAGAGAAAGAATGAAAGAAAGAGAAAGAAAGAAAAAGAAAGAAAGAAAGAAAGAAAGAAAGAAAGATGAAAAGAATAAAGGAAGGAAGGACAGAAAGAGGAAGGCAAGAAAAATAAACAAGCAAAGGAGGTGAAGGAATGGAGGTGAAATGCATTCTGGGAGGGACCACAGCTTAAGCTGTTGTTCTATAACCTGAGTGCCTCAGGTAAGAGGTTGGAGGTCAGCAGGGAAAGGTTACCTAGGTTGACGGTGAGTCTGACTCTTCCCCCGTCCAGCTCCAGGCGCAGGGTGTCGGCAGACTCTTTGGAGGTGGTGGCCATGAGCAGACCATAAGCCCTCTGAGACATGAAACGCAGAGACACATCCTCAGCCTCAGTGTGAACAGCATGAGGCATCAGGACCTTCAGAAACATGCTGCCATCATAACTCAGCACGGCTGACTCTGAGAAACCAGAGAACAATTAAAGAACATTTAGATTAAAGAACATTTATGATGTTGACAAAATCGCAATTGGTATTACATACAGACTATAATCGTAACATTGCTAGTAATGTAAATGTATTAAGTATCACTCAGCGGAGCTGTTTTTTGGTCTATCACTAAAAATTGTGCTAGCTAGTGAGCTAAAATACTTCTTAAGACAGCATAACAATGATGTTAATTATCCTAGCTAAGTCACCAGTAGCAAGTCTGCAGTGGACACCGAGTGGCCCCAATGCTGTTCTAAGCGATTGACAGCAGGGGGCAGAAGAGAGTTAGAAACAACACAGCAAATGCAAACAAGGATTCATGCAGGTGGGATCTGATAAAAACAGCTGAAACACAGCAGTGTCGCAAAAAAAATATTAAAACACCTCCACCAGGGAAGCACAGAAGTCTAGCTCTTCTTTATCCCAACAAGGCTGAATGGCAATAAATAATCCAATGTTTAATCCTCACTCCCTACTGCTAAAAGCCCTACTTTCCTCACCCATCTCACAGTTGGGGCCCAGATATCCAGTCCCAGTGCAATCGCAGACATGTCGGTTCCAACCCTCTCGGCAGCGTCCTCCGTGAGCGCAGGGCTCAGAGCTGCACCTCCGATGGGTTTCTCTTGTACAAAAGCTGCTGACGCCCGGAGCACTCTGAAGCTCCGCCAGCCTTCTCAGGTCTTTGCTGCGCCCATCTACAAAGAGGTCCCGCACGCAACCCACAAAGCCCAGCCTGAGGGGGGCGGTCCACACTTCTGGTGGGAGAGGAAGACCGCCGCTGTCCTCCGGCAGACCCCCCAGATACATTTCACCATCCAGATCAAGGATCTCACTACCCTCGTTGGTGGAGAAGGGCATGCTGCGGCCGTTAACAGAGATGGAGCCTGAGAGACACGCAATAAAGAGAATGAAAATTAGTGCAAGATGACTGCTCATCTGTGTTTGAACTTGAATTTCAAGGCCATTTTTGAGTTTTGTTAAAGGATTAGTTCAACCGAAAATAAAAACTGTCATTATTTACAGCTCTCACCCTCTGTGCTGTTATTCATGCCATTTTCTTTGATCATTTTTTCCTGTAGTCAACTGTCAACCGTGAACCACTCTGACCTCATTATTAATACATGGTGTTAAATGCAAGAACCAGATCAGTTCGATTTGTAAACAAATCTTTCAGTCAGAAGATAATGGAAAAGAATCTGTGAAAAACTATAGTTTTGTGATGAGATTGAGTTCGGTCACTGTAGCAGCTATTAAGTTTTACAGCACACCGATTATGTAAAATGCTTTTATGGTGCGTTTGCTAGTGCTTGAAGCTTGATTGACGCGGTGAACTATTGCTGTATGTACAGACCAGCTTGAAAATGTTTATAATATCTTCTTTTGTATTTGGAACATTCAGAATATTTGGAACAACATGAGGAAGAGTGAAGTTTGTTCTTTGCTCTGCTAGTGGATAAGGTCTTTAGCCCCTTCCCCTGGGCTTTGCTAAATCCTATGCTGGTGCTTTACAACTGTGGAGAGTATTTGAGTTGAGCTGTTAAAGTAATAAGAGGTAATGAGAGGTAGAAGAAATAGAGCACAGATTTAGCAGTTTGTGAAGTATGCATATCGGATGGATCCTAAGCAGGCAGAACTAGGCAGTGTTTTAACAGCAGAGATTAAGAGAAAATGTCCCTGCAGAAATTCAAAGCACAGCATAATTTGATGGGAGCAGGTTACTGCTCAGTGTGACAGCCTGACAATGCTGGATTCACCCAGACATGAACATTTACTTACCCTCACTTTTTGTTCCAAGCCTATATGAGAGTTTATGATGAATATACTGGCCACTCTTTTACATATAATGATATAGTGAATGAGGACTGGAGATGTGAAGCTCCAAATTACTAAATAAATAAATAATAATTTATTAAAAAATAAATGTAGAAAAAACTGGTCCATACAGCTCAGTATAACTTTATATTTTAATATATTCTGTAGCCATACAATAGCTTGTCACATATTTTTTCATAAATATGTTGATTCAATTCATAAATCTAATCCGAATGATTAATTTATGAACCAGACTGATCCAGTTCTCGAGATGACTCAATGATGTGGTCAGTGAATATCAACTACCAACTTAATTTCACCCTGTTTTTCACACACAAAGCTATCATATGGTTTCAGAGAGTTTGGAACATGTCACATGAGTCTTACTCATACTTACTACTTTCAGGGACCATTATTACTGTGTTTTATTGCCATGAGCTTGACAGACCCAGCACCTATTCACCTTAATTATATGTAAAGGGGCATTTTCTACAAATTCACCTTTTATGTCCTGTGGGAGAATGTAACATAGGTTTGGCATGACATTAAGGTGAGTAAATGATGACAGAATTTTTGATGAACTGTTCCTTTAAGTGGGGAATAATGTGTGTTCTTCAGGTAGTGCTGATGTTGCAGTACCCTGACCTTTCCTGCCCTCTCTCTGAAAATCCACGTGGCACCATTCTCCATCATTAACCTTCTTGTTCCCGGTTTTCATCTTGATGCTACCGGAGCCCATGTCCATGAGCAGGTAGAGGAATCCGTCAAGCAGCTCCATGGCGAAGAAGTCCACCCTCGGCCTGCGGTCCCTTGAACCCTGCTGCCGCCCGTGGCTGAACAGCAGGAGCCCGTTAGGCTCGGTGGTACGGAAGTCAAAGGACACAGAGCCGGTTTTCTTGGCATTCCAGCGTGGCAGGGTTACGAACGCAGCTGGTGTGTCGAAACTGACAGGGTCTAAAGCGGCAACATCTTCGCAGCGGAAGGTCAGGTCTCCGTGGAGAGTGATCTTGGGATCACGCAATTCAGCCAGACGGGAGAGCTCCAGTCTGAACTCATTATTGGTGTACACCACCTGGAACAAGAGATAGAAGAAATAGACAAAGACAGAGAAATCACCTTTGATGCACTTTAGCATTAAGGTGTTTTAACAGTACCTTTCAATTAAACTTTAGTAGTAAAAACAGTGTTAGGAGTTTGATTTATTTCACGTCTATTTTAACTTATTTAAAACTGTTTCAGTGAATCATCATCACTTAAACTGTTAAAAGTCTAAGTGTTAAAACTGTTAAAAGTATATATATATATACAGTATATATACATAGTGAGCGCAAATTTTAATGGTTATATATATATAAATATATAAAACCATTAAAATTATTTAATGGTAGTTCAATTAAGTAGTAAATAAAAGCAAGGGCAATGAGCATATTTAAAAAATACCCTTCTTTAGGAAAAAAAACAACAATAAACAACAGCCAGTAATATATTAAAAAACAAAGAAACACATTGCAAACAATACAGCAAACTAAGAGTCATTCAGTATCCAACTATTGGGGTTTATTAACGCTACTAAAGTTACCCAGCCGTTAGCAGTGAGCAATTTTGCCTTGTCAATATTGCTGTTTGATTATTATGAATGACACAATAAAGAGCGACGGCTCTATTTAACTGCATTCACACTCCAAGATTTAATGCACACGGGTTAGATCTTTTTGGTCCCGTCTGTTTATAGTCACTTCAAACATGACTGAATGCATTTACATATACAACACGAGCATTTTTAAGACGTGCATGTAACCGCTCACACGCAGTCACGCACAGCCGCATTCGCATTATAGCGAGCGCACACATATGAAAGCAGACAGTCAGATAGATCGCGGGAACTCGTTAGCACTGCAGAAAGTCTGGAATAGTTACATTTTAACGTTTTAGTAACGACCTGGCATTGTATTATTGGTTCTTTTGACAGCATATTAGCTACAATGGCTGTTTGGTCAAACTATTTCTTCTTCTGAATAAAAATGTTGAAATTAACATTAACTTAAATGCATTACAAACATTGTCGATTGATAGTTCAGGTTAATTAATGTAGTTAACTAATTTTAACCTGGAACCTTGTTGTCAAGTCTTACACTAAATAAAATATCTGCTAAACGTTAAAAAATATACATTTTATTTTATTCAGTTATATCACCCAAGCCTACACTGGCCTACACAAACAAACTGCAGCTGATGTGTATACCTTGGAGGCACGGTTTTCAACTGCCTCTTTAAACACTCAAAGCAGGAGTAGATCACATAAACCTAGCGACCCCATCCAGAGTGCTCCAGAAAACCCTCAGCTAATCGATATTTTGTTTCATTAATATCATGAATCATCCCATGCTTTCACTGACGAGAAAACATTGAGCCCTGACAATGCCAAAGCTAAATGCTTCTCTCCACTGCACGAACAAATGACGGCAGAGCTGCATTCATTAAATGAAGTCAACGAAAAACCTTGATCAAGGTTTGATATGATGATCTCTCCCAGCCCACACACGCAGTAATACAAAGCAAAACTGTTCCTAAAATAACATTCCTACAAATGCATGTGTCGTGAAAATGTCCCCTGGGGTTGATTCGTTTTTTGAGTCACGTGCGCTCTGTCTCTACGGCCAGATGGAAGAATCAGCCTAGCACGGCAAACACACTTTTCATTTTTACACCAGCCGCGCTCTCCGTCCAGAGATGATGACTGACGCTTTGTTGCTGGGTGTGAATTTGAGTGTCTCTGAAAATAACACAAGACGGCCATGTTTCTCGTCAACCCCATGACAGAAAAATAAAAGGAGAGGTTGGAGCAAAACAAGAGGTGCTGGCTCAGAGGGAGAGAGAACATGAAAAATGCAATTACTGCCAGAGACCATGAAAAAACTCAGAGATCTATCAATGAGAATGTGCTTCAAACCAGCGCTGATGGAACAAACCTGAGAATCTTAATCTTCCTGCTTCATTATCAGATTGTGATGCAGCTCTTTAATCTCAATGTTCTTTATAATGTCCCTTAAGCACTTTCATACTTCTATAAAAACAATGTCTCTTTCATTTCCTATGGCATGCCTTAGAATAAAGTAATTAGTTGTGCTGCTAAGGTAAGAATCACTTTTTCTTATAGTTTTAGGGTAAGGGACCTTCGGTGTGTAAATCATCCCCCAACCCGGGGGAATCCAGCTATTGATTCCATTGACTAAAATAACCCTTTAACCTTAAATAACCTAAAGGTATTTAATTCAGTGCTTGAACTTACATATTACACAACATTGGTTTACGACACATTTAGTTAGTTAGTTAAAATATGTAATGCCTTTAAATTACATAATCACATTATATTTTTGTAATTACCCTTTGTTTAAGAAGCTAAGAATGTAACCTGACACTTAGCCCGGCGTGCTAACATAGCACTAACTTACGATTATGTGACAATGTTAGACAAGGCACTACAAACAACTACCTCTCGGGGTCCATGAGGAATCGAATTCTGCTGGGGAACGGTATCTTGTCTGGCACCATCAGGATAAAAACAAGACATGGGAAGACTAAACCTAGCCAACAGCAAAAGTGTAACAGTAATGTAGATGTGCACTTGTCTCCATCAAAGTCGTAGGATCGGCATGCTCAAGTTTTTGCTGAAGAGGGCCACTGATACCAACTGTACGGTTGAGCAGGTAGAGACGAGTGGTGATTAATAGAGTCCAGGGTCAACAAGACAGAGATGGAGAGTCTGAGACAGTCGAATGGGGATCCATAGAGGAAATCAATTTTTAATTTGGCTGTCAGGATAGTAAAGCTGAAACTTCAACAGTATAGACATGACATAAATTATGGGATGTGCTCTGAGGAGTGCAAAAGGACAAAAAACGAGAAGAAAGCAAAAGGACAGATAAGAAAGAGGTAAAAGAGGACAGACGCTTATGAGCTACAAAGAACATCAATGAAGTTCTGCTAAACCACAGGAACTCGAGAAACTTTTGTCAAAATCAGCTTCTCTTTGGGAAGGTCTCAACCGGCTAGCTAAATTCGCTTCCATGAAGCAAAAGAAAGAACAGAACATTGATGATGGATCTGAGAAACACTTACATCTTTAAGACAGCCCATGAAGTTGTTGCTCACGGGAGAGCCAGGTAGGTCCGCGGTGTTTGGACTGCCTCCCACGTAGAAGAAATCATCAGAGCCCAGCATGGTGTAGTCCTCTTGAGTGTAGCCTGTGGTGGTCAGCAGCCCATCCACTGATATCGTTACCTGTATGTATAAAAGCCAAGGAAGGGTTTGTAGAAAAAAGAAAGAGAGAGAAATAGAGAGAGAGAGCGTGGGAAATCTTTTGATTAAGCAAAAGACGAATTCCTTTTTGGCTTCAACAAGAGCCTCTAAAAGAAACTCAAGCCTGAACTTGGTATGTTTCACGTGGGGGGGAGGGGGTTCCTCTGGTTCTGTATGCGTACATTAGCGAAGGGCAACCCATTTTTATGTCTGCTATTGCTGCTTTCTGAATGAGAGAATGCTCTGTCATGTGTGCTTGACTGTGCACTAGTCAGTGTTGGAGAGGAGAAACAGGAAGGGAAGGTGTGGTCTTTAGGAACTGAGAGGACTTGCTATATGTTGAGTGGGTTAGCAAGTGATGTTAAGGGTGACTGTGCAGTATTAGTATAAAAGGGGGGTTCAGACACAAAAATGGTTGTTAGTATAACAAAGGTTGCATTTAACTATGTTAGTGGTCAGTTCTGATAAACTACTGGATAAATTGCACACATTTTGTAAGAGATGTCTTGAAAAGAAATACTCTAGTGGTGTTTGGGTAGCTTTTAGTTTGGTTAATACACAAGCCATGCATGATTTTCAAGACAACATGGGCGACAACTGCAGGACGTAACGTGGGAGCCGGCAAAACTGTTCCTTTATGATGTCACAATGTTACCACTCTGAATTTAATGCGTCCAATACTCTCTGTGCCAAAAAGACTGCGTTCGTTTCCAACATTTGGAAATGTTAAAGTCTGGAAACACTGGCAGACATCCAAAACAGGTGCTTTTCTTATAGTCATAATAAGTAGTCTGCTTGAGATGTTTCCATGCCGACCGACAGAGAGGATTTATGTTCCATCTCTAATACTGTCAAATATTCCGTGAACATTATTATTACTGTGGACAAGTAGGCAAATCTTGAAGGAACGCTGCATATTTGGTGGAAATTGTAGATGGCTCACATTGTCCTGAAATTGAAACCCATTATCTGTCCCAACCTTTATAAGAGAGATAGAGCAGAGAAAGCAAGACGTGGAAAGGGAAAGGAAAACACACAGAAAAAAAAATCGATGCACGGCACAGCAAACAACAACAAAAATAGTTACCCACTCATGCAGTGAAAGCAAATTATGCAGGTGCATAATGGTGTAGAAGCTGCGTATCGATGTAAAAAATGAGGGATCCAAAGCACACATCCAGCGACAAGCAAAACAACATCTTGACCACACTGGCTAAAAAAATGGCACGTTATCAGCTGCTTAAGGAAATGAATGAAAAAAATCAATGCACAACAAGAACGCATGGAAAAAAGAAGGTGTGCTGTTTTTTCACAGGAAGAGATGGGTCAGGGCAGGTCAGTCTTTCCTCTGTACTCCAGACTGAGGGTTAATAACGGCTATATGGCAGCGGGTACGACGCAGCAATCATTTTTATCCAATTCTGTCATTTTCCTCTTTCAATTCATATAAACAGTGAGTGTTTGTACTCAAGCAGAACACCTCCATTCATCTGCCCAAGGTCATTCTTTTCATTTTAAATTGTGAGAGAGCTTGAAATTAGAAAGAACGTGCAACGGTGCATTAGCTGCAGCAAACAACAGTAGCCGAACGTTCTTGCATTTCAAAAACGCAAACATGTATTTATTTGATTGATTGTCATATATATTTTTTTATTCTATGTAAAACGTATGCAAATAAATGTTGCTGCATATGTTCTATAAATATGAGCCCTCGTAACCCTTCTCTCCTGTGCTTCTTGATTAATTGGGTAGACATAAACACAATGCTTGGGAACATTGCGTATTAAGAGAGCTTTCCAAGGAAAAAACAGAAATATTAAATGCTGCATCACACAGCGTAGTGGAATCTCTGTATGAATTATCACAACATTTAATAAAAGCCAACATCAAAGGGCAGAGAATGAAAAAACTGCAAGTGGACACAAATGCTGCGTAACAGCTGTAGCCAAATGTTTGTTTCCGATTGTTTCGCATAATCACGTAATGCTTAGCAAGATTATTCTGTGCCCTGTCACTTTGACTGACACTGGGTAGACCTACACGTGTCAATTAATGCATGTCTTAAATCTGATGTGCTACATGTGTTTTCCTTGTATTACCATTACGGCTTAACCTTATGTGTCACCTTTATAATGAAATGTATATTAATATAATGTTAATGCTACCCTTATCTGTGCATTGGCTAAAACACTGCCTGACTTCTGACTTACCTAAATTACCTGAATATATCTAGTGTAATTCCCTGAATATGGTTCTGCTACATTGCAGCACTATTTACATTTTTGCCACTGTAGCGTCAGCAATTACAATCTGCTGTTGTCGGAATAAAGAAACAAGCTGTACCCTGCCCAGTGTCAGCCATAGTGTAGACGAGACTGAACTCTTGCTCTGGCAGAAGCTTATAGCATCCTTTATGCCCACTGTTGAAATGTACAGCCAAATATGATGTGTTATTAATAATGGAATTAGCATCCAAAAAAGCCTTTTATTAACTGAAAACGCAGGATATGGGTGTGGGGGTTGATGGCGGGTGAATGGTATACAAATAAAACATACATAAAAAAACTGTGAATGCCAAAAAATGAACTTTTGCATGGCACCTTGGGATTGATGCCATTTTTAAAATTTTCTTTTGTCGTTTCTGCACAGTAAAAGCAAAAAGAGATAAAAAGAAAGGGCCAAACCAAACTAGACAATTAGAATGTGATATCTACCATATAATGCAGTTTGTTTACCGTAGGGAGTCCGACCCCTGCGCGCTTCAAAAAAAGAAAAAACAAGGGAGGGAGAGTAAAATTACATACCATAAACTCCACAGAAGCTTAAAAACTATTTTAAATAATGATTTACTAGCAATTTAAGCAAATTTAACCATACCACGGAATGGTTCTCTGTTTTTAAAGAGCTAATGTCTCCGCCCTCCATTAGCATATATCTTCTCAGGTAGAAATTGAAAAAAAAAATAGCTGTTAAAATCTGTTGTAAAAGATTCCATCTAAATTTTTGGACACTGTCAACAGCGAACAGATGACTCACATTCCATGGAGGTTTTCATGTTAGTATTTGAGGGGTAAAGGCAGAAGATAAACAATGACAAATCCACTTAGAGGCTTCAGTGTTAGTAAAGGAGAGAAAGAGAGAGAGTTCAACTGATCTTTCAAACAAGATGGTTGGGGGGGTGTTGGAGGGTTTTGGAGGGGGTTGGAGAGCGGCAGCAGCATTACAGTAAAGAATGGGAGCAGCAGTTGCGACCCAGTAGTTATTTAGAGTAAATGAATGACATAAAAACAAAAATGTCAACACCCGTTATTCGATTGTTTATGCCTGCTTGCCATCCGTGAGCTCGGCACGGTGCCGAAGAGCGATAATTTGTCGTGGTGGAACACAAATACAGTCCATTCGTTAACAGATGCGAGGCGGGCCTCAGGCTCAGAATGCCGTGCTCCAACTAAAGGTTACGGCAGTCAAATGGAGAAATAATCAGCACGGGCGGGCAGCGTTGTTGCGCTTCTATACGATGCACTCTATGGTTTAATCATTCTCCGGTTTGAAAACAATCAGGGTAATGGTAGTAAAAAAAAAATGTTTAAATCAGCCTTGACTACGAACGCTGCATGTTTAAAGGCTGTGATAAAGAGACCCCTTTTCTTTCTTAGGTTAAATGATTAATAGTAAACATTGCCCCTCTTCAGAAGATGGAAGGCTTGCTGAATGCAAATGTCTTTTTTTGTTGCCGTAATTGGAGCATATTCACTGTTGTGGAGTTAATCACTGAGACAAAACCGAGCAGCTCAGACCGAGCTTGAATGGAGCTGGCAAATCAAAACACTCCTCTTCAACAGGGACTCGCACACGCGCACATACAATCACACACACATCCACGCTGGTTAGAAACAACTGGAAGGTAATTGTCACCGCTGTTCTATGTCTTTGAGGGCCTGCGGCTTAATGGTACTTTAATCCTGTAGTGAAGAAGAGACTTTATAGCCCTCTGAGGGTTCAAAATCAGAAATATTTTGCACTTACTAAATCACTGACGTAAACACATCTTGGTGCTTATTAGTCTTAGGTGTGTATAACATAAATCGATTTTGCAATCTGGGTTGCATATTGGGTTGTCAAATCTCTGTGGACTAACATCATTAGGTGTACAAGTTCCTAAACAATGACCTGTTCTTTGGTCCGCTTGTGCACCTGTGAGACCATCTGATTCCAATTAAATCGGGGCCTCTTGCAGTACGTCTTTATCACAAACAACACACTCTTGTGCTCCTGACAACATGTGATTACGAGCTGGTTCGATTCTAGAGGCTAAAACTATATTGGTTATTGCTTATAATATAATCCATAGATGTAAAAGATACTTAAAGGAAAAGGCTTAGCTTTCCTTAAAACTGCTGCAAGTGATTTTTTTTAATCACACATAATACGTCCCTACTAGCTAATATATACATCACTGTTATAGATTTGTTTGCTCTATGTTCTGTAAATATGCTGCTTACACATTAGCCAATCACAAAATTTAGAGGCAACTCTCAGCCAATTGCATGAGTTTGGGGACAGTAACAAAAGTTTGACCGAATAGTGGGTCTGAGAAAACCCGTTTGGGAGTAGTCATTATGCAAATTAATTTGCATGCAAAAAAAGCAGTGCGCTTTTATCACTAACAGCAGCTTTAAAGATGGGATACCACAGGTATGCATTTGTGCCTCTATACTACACAAGTACAAGTTAACAATCAATATGTTGATAAGTAATACTCTAAAATCTAAATCGAAGGAAGACATTATAGAAAAAAAACGATGGAGCCCCCGATGGAGGCACGAAACACGCAAAGGTGAACATTACCTGACGCAGGTTGCGGGACACGCGAACCGCGTGCCAGGCATTGTCGTTGAACTTGCCGTCTGAGGGCTCCACCAGGGCCTCGAAGGCACCTGAGCCCAGGTTGATGACCAGGCACACTGCCCCGCTTTTCAGAGACAGGTTGACGTAATCGGCCGACTTGCCGGTGTGAAGCAGCAAGCCATTTCGCTGCAGAGTCCGGAAGGACAGAGTGATCTCATCTGTGCTGCTCTGGATGGGCTTCTGGGACAGGTCGTAGCTGAAGAACTCATTACCCTTGAACGTGGCCACTGACTCCACTTGGCCTTGTTGAAGAGAGATAGAAAGAAGCCAAGAAAAGGTCATTAGATACGGGATGGATGTGGATCAGGGATGTGATCATGGACATGGCAGAGAATTGTGTCATTTTTATCTTGATGCCGAGCGTACACTACACAGCTGAAGCTTGTTGCTCTGGGCACATTCATAGACTCACGGTTTCTTGTTTACTGTTGTGTTGGTGGGCTAATCGACTGTGTGTGTCAATTACAGAATCGTTCTGCTTCCTGACATCTCTCTCTCGCAATTTTATTGACTGTTGGTCATTGTTGCTCTCACTCGTGGGCATGCAACTAGTCAACCGGATTTCGGTTTGAAATCTGATATAGCATCTGCGAGAATTTGCAAACTAGAAGATTACGGTGACGGCCACATGCTGCGAGTTGTCCGGGGCTTTTTGTAGCAGACCTAAAGCATCAAAGGGCAACAAGCTTCAGTGCTGTAGCGCGCTTCAATTAATACCAGTATTTTATAGGCTGTCAAAAACCAAACCAAGCATGTTAGCATGCAAGTGGAAACAGAACGTTAATGAAATGGCAATGCATATAAGATACACAAATACATCCTGTTTTACAACCAAAAAGGATCAAGCAAGACTTGAGCCCTGATGTGATTTTGGCTAATGAGAGGTTTAGGGCCACTGACTCAAATGAAGCATAAAGGAACCATAAATTAACAGTACAAGACAGCTGCAAGCATGAATCACTGTGCATGTTTTTGACATGATATATGCCGTGAAAACTAAAATCCCACTTCGCCACCCTCTGCTTTTATTTCAAGACTATCATGCATCTCTCTTCGTGCTTCGCGTAGACGTACCACAGAGGTGAGTGATGTCACACATGCAAATGAGCGTAATCTCCCTAAGCACCAATCACATCAGCTAATCGTGAAGGTCATTTATGTATGTAAAGCTTGCTGTCCTGAAATTAAACTCGGAGCGTGCAATTAAACGAGCTGAAAACGGGCTGTCAGAAATGATCTGGAGTAAAACACAGCCTACGTTTAAATAACGGTTAGATTCGCAGACGCCACCGTAAGATGTGAAAGCTTTGATGAACGAGGGAGAAGTTTCAAAATACAGTCATTAAGAAAATAGGAGACTGGAGAGAAACCTGTCACAATATCTTATCTTCATAAATTTAAGGTGTTTAAAAATCATTCCTTTTGATTTTCAGACATCCTGTTAATTTCTCCTCTCGTTTCTGCCTTACTGTACATGTGGCCTGAGCACGGAAGATATCAGCAGGACATTTTTCTGGCAAGGGTTTAAAAACACCATTATTTCTCTTAACTACAGGAACATTGATTCGAATCCAAAAATTACATTACTGTATGTCGCTCACAGGCCCTTAAGCTTGTGTTCAAAGAGATGTTAGTTTTCTGATTTGATCAATGATGGTACTTGGCCTGTAAAGTTTAGGAACCACTGAGCTAATTGATTGAAGTCTTCAAAATCGGAGGAAATTTCAGACAATCATCCAGTGGAAAACGGTAGTGCTTACAGATTGCTCTTTCATAGTTTAGTAGAGTTCTCTGTCGTGAGGTGAGTTAAGATATTTTTGCCTAAAATTTCTTGCCCACAGTGAAAAACAAAAACAAATGACATGTCTGTTGGCATTTGCAAAATTTTACAATTGCAAAATAAAATACAAAAAAACTGATAATAAATGTTTGAGTTGATCAAATATCTGACTTGCAACATTTTCCATTCGCTCTTCTTTCAATGTCACTGCTGTCTCATTTGGAAACAAGCGAGACATTAAAGAGATCTCGTTCGTGATTTATCTTTCCCACAGGATCTTATAGCAGCAGCAGGACATACAGTAATATTCGTCCTTGAGATATGCATACATAACCTGTGCAGCTGCTAAAAATAGTATAAAATATTCAATTTCAGGTTTACCCAGCAGAGCATAACATTAATTTGAAGACTTGTGATGTTTCATCAAGCAAGAAGGTTCAGGCCATCAGTTAGGAAAGAAGCGATTGGGCACGAAGCGACCAACCAGACGTCTTCACCATGGAAATGTGACCTTGCAAAATTACAGAGACAGAATCTTATCATCGTGCCACTTGGTTCAGTGGAGAATAAACAGGCAGAGCGTGCTCCACAACAACCAGACCTCCCATGCAGCAGGGAACTCTGTTAGATATGACAGAGGCAAAGCCCCGCTGAGCTGTGTGTGCTTAAGAGTTTTCTCAGTTTTTCACTGACTACAGCGTGACGCAGAGAATGTGACCCACAAAACACGGGGCTATGACTAAGTATAAGGTAATGTTTCTAACAATAAGCCAACGTGACATGATGGGACTAGACAATATCAGAGTGGCTTCAACCCTTTCAAAAGTGCAGTTTAAAACTGCCTTAGATAACAGACTGTTAGCAGCAAACGTTCTCAAACAGGTGTAACACTTTTCAATTTTAAATTGTGAAACCAATACATCAATAAAGAGAAAAGATCATAAAAATCAAGAGATTGTGACTGATTTGAATAGAATCTTGTCACATGATTTTAAGACAACGTGTAATAGAACAGAATTATGAGTCCTTCACATGCTATTTACATTTTTCGTGATGTGTTTGTGAGTCTGAAATGAAATCAGTAGGACATGACTGTGTCTATTACAGCCAGGATTTAACTGGATTGGGATGGGGAGAAATGAGTCTCTGACATCATAGTTAGGCATCATGACATTATTGGTAATATTACATCTACTCAAACGTGATTACATCAGTTCTTAAAAGAAAACAAAAGCCGTTTCAGAGGAAGAGAACATCATTATATTTTTACATTTTGAAAAAAAATATTATGACTACAGACAATTGTTTCCTTATAATAACACACGCTGATGAATCATGCGAGATAGCGCCAGAAACAGTCATTCAGAAAGTAAACTGGGTCAATTTGGATTTCTTTAAGTAGTTTGAGAGCTGGTAAGAAGATCATTTGTCTTATGCTGGTACTTCACTTGATACTGCATTAGGCACAAAATTAAAAGACCGCTGCCTAATTCTGGGGGCTAATTATAATAAGTGCATAATCAAACAAGCAGGTTGCAGGCTGCAGAATAAAGACTGCCTGTTGAGTACTTTGGTACTTAACCCCATGAAATCAAAATTAGTTTTGTGGCTTTGAGGCCATCTACTGTATATGTTGTAAATACAGTTCACAGATTGTGTTTAATGACATGGTGTTTAGAATGAGAATGAATACCAAAACACCACCAACTGGCAAGTAACAAATCATGTGACATAACTACAGCCTATTGGCTATTTTTTTTTATAAAAAGGACAAGCTCTTTGAAATGGGCTGCCCCAATCTTCTTGTTTCAATGAGTGTCGTAAAGAACATTAAAGTAAACAAGAAATACTTTGACCGCAAGCAGTTCTAAGTGGCATATTAACAGTCAAAACAAAAAACTGTCTAAATTTTTTACATTAATGTAATGATGAGCTAAACATCTTCAGGTTGTAAATAATTCCTGTTCGCGTTCATCTCTTTTATCTTTTGACTAAACAGAGGAGACTCGGCTAAAACAGCCAGACAGACTCATTCTAATGTGCGAGTACAGTATTAAATGACATCATCCTTCAGGCCAAGCAAGATAACAAATAGAAAAATAACTGCAGGAGATGCTCTTTATTACAAAACCAGGAAATCCAGATTTTGTTATGCAGCAGATATCAGCTGTTGCTGATGAGATGTCTAAATCTTCATGTCCAGCCTCAAATATCTAGCATCAAAAGAGACGAGGCCGGACCTTGAGAGCGCACTGTCGGGACGCTCTCCGTGTAGACTGCAGCAGAACACCCTCGTTACCAGCAGCCTCATTTCTTTACTTAAGACTCTTTTGTGTCTTTGATATGACAGGACTGGAGCAATCAGTTCTTTAGGCATCAAGACTTACTGTCATTACGCACTAATGTCCATGTCTCAGATATGAAAACAGTTACGCTAAATGAGAGGCGCTGTGAAATCAAAGTAGACAGACTTGGAGACGGAAAAAGAAAGACGAGGTTATGAGCTTGAGGAAGTAATGGAAGACTTGTGGATTGCTGGCATGCGTGATCAAACTACTGTAGGAGAGGGAAAAAGAAATGAATCGCAGATACTTTTTGAGTATTCTTCGATTTTGGATCGACCTGCAAATGTTTACGGACTCTAAACTAATATATAGGAATTCTGGTTAATGAGAAATGTTAGGGTTCACATATATTGCGTGAACAAGCGTATGCGAGAGCCTAAAGGCAGCATAATATCACTTAAACACATTTTTAATTTCCATTAAAATCACAGCAAGCTTGGGCTGAAGGTCTCCTCCCTCTTTTTTAATAACCAACAGCTTTCGTCATCACAATGAACTATAATTTGCTGCTTGCTCATTGGTGGCATTCTCATTCTAGTCAGCATTTGATTGGATATGAAGAATTAGAATGAGAAGAGATTTTAGCCCATTGCTAACATTTCACATTTACTGACTAAATTTCCATCCTAGATGTTTTTTTTGACCTGAAGTAGTAGTAGTAGTCATAATGTAGTCTCTTTCATAAGGTAATAATATTGTATCTGTCCACCTGCATTAGACATGCATACACTCTTCCTAATTTAATGCAGAATGAGTCATAAAAATTTGGAAAATGGACCAAAATATAACAACAAAGTTTAACGCCGCTTGAATGCTGCTTTTTATTTACACAGAAGGAAATCCACTGGTACTAGGTAACTATAGCCTCTTATTTTATTTCTATTTGTGGATCAAAGCGAGTATTTTTTAATACAGCATTTATGCAAAAGCCTTTACACACAATTGCCTCCTATTTGCGCCCCTACATTGTTGCTGAGAGTCACTTAAATCAGACAGAAAATTGTTACGTTTAAATGCAATCGCAAGGTACCTAAAGATTTATGCCTCTAGATTAAATGTTACAATCAAATCCTTCTTCCTGTGGTAACCGCACGTTGAAACACCACGTGCGGCAGAGATTGTGGCACAATTTGGATGTATCAAATTGGGAACTGACAAAGCAAAAGTGAATAAAAAGAAAATAGAAGCAATTGGAAAAAAACTATGACAAAGTCCCGGTAAACAAGCGGGTCGCCACTGTGAGGCAAAGACACAGTCCGGGCGGTAAAGACAGACTGAATGCCGCACAGTAGGAAATAATGGCAAGCCAAACGTAATCTTGAGTGTTATTATTCCAGAAAACTGTGTCTTCTCCCAAGGATGCGGCATCCAAGGCCGTTTCCCAGCTCTCATCAAGACCTCCACCTCTCTGCCCGGCTGAGCTCAAAGTGCCCATCTGAAGCAGGCTTGTCCAATTAAAGACACACAAGCCCGAACCTCGCTGTTTTTTATGAGACAACAGAGACAGATATGACACAGAACTCATTTATAATGTCATGTGTGACTGCGAGTGAAAATGTGTCGGCTTTCCTGACAGGTGGGTTTGTCTGTGATGGTTGTGGAAAGCGAGCGTCTTGGAGAGAAATATCAACAGCTGATTAAGTTCGGGCCCTGCAGCAGCCGAAGCCATTTGCTTTGCAGATTAAACATGGCTGCACGAGGGAGAGAGAGGGAGAGCGGGTGAGAGAGCGAAGGGAGCCATATCTATTGGAGTTAACAGTGCTATTTCCTCCTGAATAGTGATGGAAGATGATACCAAGAGCAACAGTAATGCGTGTCGAGGGACACTGGAATTTACGGCGAGCTAAATCAACAACAATAAAACTATATGTAGACTGCAAAATTTGTTTTTGTGATTTTGAAAATAATGAAAATCTTCTGCAGTGCACCTCACTCAACTGCTCGCGCACACAGCGCAGAATCTGTATTCACAATAATGGCACGTTTAAGTGCTAACTCGACATGAAATGCATATGGACTTAATTGATTTGCACAAGAAATAGAGCAGAAATAAACGACCGTAAGTTTCCCTAGAGAAACACGACGGCGATGTGTTCGATGCCGACTTTCGCTGGTCCTCACTGAATATGCATTCTTTTCGGCAGCTCTCCGGTGTCATTAAACCTCATCTGAAAAATATTAAAGGCACCCACAGGCCAGTCTGCTATGCTGGATTTCACAGATCAAATCTGCCCTTGGTGGAGAAAGGCGGGGGTGTTTTCATACAAACAGCATGTCACCATATTGAGATCTGCTGAGAGACTTTGGGTTGCCAACAATCTGATCAAAGAACTCACAACAATTTATGAAAACGCACCTCAACTTAAATGTGCATGAAATTTACACTGCACATTTGTGTAAATTTACTGTTTTATTAAAATTTAAAATAAATTTACTGTTTATTTCTTTAATATTTTTTTAAATACGTCACTGATTCTTGACACTTTTTTTAAATTACTATCCTAAATAATAAATTCAAAAGTAACTGCACACATCAAGCTACAAAAGCAGAAAAACTTTTTTTTTTGATTGATTGATTGATTTCCTCAGAGATCTTCACCTGTGTTTGAGTGCAATCTCCTGCTGTTTCTGTTTTCTCACAAAATGCATGTTTTTGCCTTTTCAATAACTCAATATGGGTCAACACCACTGACTCGGCAGGACGTGACAAACAAAACAAATAGTGTTTCGTACAAAAAGTTCACAAAAAATTTCACTAAAATCCACTAAGATAGATCTTGAGATTACTATATCAATGGTTTAAAAAAAAGACTGAAAAATATTTTTTTAAAACCAGCCAAAATTTTAAATGGTGACAAAAACTGTTTATATAAAATAAATATACAGATAAATATTATTATATTAATAAATAAACCAGTTATTCTGAAATTCCATCTAGAATCTTACTGAATGTTAAAACTATGCAGAATCCTACAAATAAAAGCCTTCAGTTGTAAATCTGAATCCTTCTCTCGCAGAAATTGTCCTGCGCAGTCAATAGACATTCAAAATATTTGTTCCATATGCAGCTTTGCTAAGCACCCTAGGTAAAGCCCTGTAGCTCCAAAGCAATTCATCTTCCACTGTAATGCAGCATATAGACTTGCAAATAGGTTATCACTGGATCTGTATCTCACTGCGAGAAAAAGGTAATCCCTGTCGCAGGCTACGGGCCTCTCATAAATACAAGTTAATAATAAAAAAATTAAATAAAGGGCAAATTTGAAATGCTGCAATCAAGTTCTGATACAACACATCCACAATACAAACCGCTTTGGCAACCTTTGATTCTTCCTACCAATAATAGCGTTGTGATTAAAACACAGGCAAGGGCGATATTCCGTTCTTGCAATATTCCAGCACTATCATGTGGCTTTCTCCTGGGGAGCTTCAATCAACAAGCCATCATTATCGTCGCATGAGCATATTTCGCAGGGAGGAGAAAGATTCTCACGATCGCAGCCTCGAGGGAACATCATTATCTGTCGAACGAGAACAACCTGTACAATTATTTTTATTCAGATGGACTGCTACCGCTTGCTGTTTGTCAGTTTAAAACACAGGAAAACTGGAAGGGTGATCCTTACATGCATACGTACAGCATGAAAACCACACCCCGATTTGCCATCTGCAGGCATGTAATCTTAACATGCATGTATCGACAGACTTTAGGTCATTTCTACCACAGCAGTGAGTTATGACTGAAAATCAATGGTCATGGTGAGGCTTTCACTTAAGAGTGTGTGTGTGCGCGAGTCTAAAAGAGGGGGCAGGTGTTTGTGGTTGTGTCCTCTGAACTTGTCATCACTGCGGAAAGCTAAAGAGATTTCGTGACTGGCAGAGGCACTCTGGGAAAAAACAAGCTTTCCAGAGGTGTCGGAGGGTAAATGGAATTTCTGATCATGGCAGACTAAACACGGAGGGATGCAACGCAACTGCCTAAAACGAAGCGCGGCCGATCATTGTATTATCGGCACATCACAGTGGAAATGTATGATGCTACATAGAATATCAATGCAGCCATGATCAATACTTCATAATTGTTGTGTGAAATATGAGATGATGGAACCTGTAGACTGATGACTTTTACGGAGCACATAAGAAATTAAGAAGCATGGCAATGCATACAATGAAAGTGAAAAGAGACTGAGAATGGCAATCAATGGAATTCTGATACTAGCGTTAGCATCTCTTTTTGTGTTCCACAGAAATCGTTCAGGTTTGGAATAGGGCTGTTACAAAATCAGATTTTCACTACAAGATTATTGAGGCCAAAAGAATTCATGATAACAATATTATTGCTGTATCTGTTGAAATGTATAAAAATAACTAAATAAATAATGCATTAGTCATATTCATCTTATTTTGTGTCCTTATTTTTTGGCGAATGAATCACTCAAAATACAAGTGTAGGGAGGCACAGAGATAGTTTGTAACCATTGTTGCTTCAAAATGTTTAACAGGTGCAATAGCACCACCCATTGTTTTGGAGTGTCAACCTGAATTATTTATGATATTATTGTACGTGCAGTATTGAAATAATATCAATAATTACGGTTATTATAATCATGGCTATTGTCGCTACTGGAATATTGCGACACCCTTAGTTAGGAACAACATCAGAATGACAAAATGATAAAATCATATTAATTTTTGGGTGAACTATCCCTTTAAGTGGAGCTGAGAATACTGTATTCTTATTGGTTGGCGAAAACTGGTAGTTTTCCATGTGGGTATGAATCTCCAAGCCTTTAAACTAGCATACAGTACCAGCCAATCAAGAAAACATGTTACTAAACCAAAATATATTGACAGCTTCAGTATTATGCACAGTGATGTGTTAGGAGATCTTGTCTGCCTGATAAGGTGGCAGCAGTTTTCCACCAAATGTCATCTCCACCACAGGAACAAACATCAGACTGACTCAGATGTGGCAGTGAGATGAGAGCCAAGAGATGAAACAGGGAGATTTCAAACCCCACAGGAGACACGTTTGCTCATGTCATTAGCAGGCACCACAACTCAAACACAACCATTTGTATATGTGAGTGTGGGAGAATGTGTGTGTACATGGGTGTCACTTCCTTTCTGTCATGGAGGGGCTATGTGCAAATTATTTAAAATTACAGTTTACAGGTTTGACTGTTTGCTCGTTTCCAAGTCAATAATGAAATGTTAACAGTGACATTAAAGGGATACTTCGCCCAAAAATGAAAATGATAAATGAACATTATACATCATTTACTCCTCCTCAAATATATTAACACAAAAGATGATACTTTGACAAACTTCTCTGTGGTTTTGTGTATTGAAGCCAATGGGTGCCACTGTTGTTTGGTTAGCAGCATTTACTGAAAAACATCATTTTTGTGTTCCTTTGAAGCTAAAAAGTAAAAAAAGGTTTTATTTGAAATAATAATTTGACTAGCGTATCAAGTTGCTATTTTAAAGTACACATTAACTTGCTACGCAGTGTTTTGAGTGAGCAATCATTCTTGCTGACCATTTTAAGTGCCAAAGAAATGTGTGACATATTTCATTTCATAAGTTATTCTTACATCTTCCACTTCCAGCCTGGGGATTTCGGATCACCATATAATACTCAATGTGACTTGCTTGTCTACTGCTAACTTTGCTCTCACTGAGTATAAGGGTATAGGGTTCTATAGTATAGGGTTCTAATCCACCCTAATATAACTTACTGTTTTAATGAACTCGGCTGTAGGATCTGCACTCATTATAACACAAACTAAATGAAAAATGTTCCACAACTGGAGACACTGTATCAGATCTTGAGAGTGCTATAGCGCCCCTGGCACAAGCTATTTCACATACATTTGTATGTGTTTTAACATGAAGACATTGTAGGGTGAATTTCTAGGCTGGTACACCAAGCTTTGTTTGTTTGTAATTAGTCCCGTTACGATTATTACATTTCCTGATCAAGACTATTTGATCTAATTGAAACTAATTGATTGCAACTAATTTCACACTGACAATATAATACAAAACACTATTCTATAAAAAAGAACATTCATAATATTATAACAGTCAATAAAATAACCATAATATTAATCTTTGTATAATCATAGTATTTTCGTCTTCTACAATCATACTGTACAGTAATAATATACCCTTCTATTCCCTATATACAGTAATTATAATAGTGTATATATTTTAATGTAAAAATATTCGTGTCATTCTGCTTAGTGCAATTAACACCAGTTTGTTTACAAAGGAAATGATCCCAGGTACTGTTGTGTGTATTAGCTTATATGGCCTCATGGGAAGCCCATTAAAGCACAAGCTCAAACACATTAAGCTGTGGTGCACATATAGGCAATGGGAGTTTAAATCTTACTTGCAGCACTTTCTTAGTCTTTTTTTTACTATTCATATCAATAAAAAACAAATAAGAACCAAATTTTGTAAAATAATTAAGCAGGAAAAAATGCTAAATCAAACAGGCTTGATCTGTAATGTGAAATCAAAGAGGAAATAAGCATTTATCTATATTATTTCTGACTGAGGCAGGCATGTGTTGAGTGTTCTCAGCCCACACTAACAGTAATCAATGAGCAAAATAACCAACACAATGAGCCCGTCTGAAGTGAATCATGACTCCCTCACAGTCTCGCGGTGGGTCTCCACTTATTCATTAAATGGCTGGAAAAACAAATTTCACATTATGAAAACATTATGAAGCATTTTCCTCCTCTCCTATGCTGCCTTCATTTCATCCTTTTCATGATTTCATGATGTCCATTACAGACAGGACAGACCTCTAACAGCCATTTTAAGCCCTTTAGAGTGTGATGCTACATCCAAACAAGCACGGTTTGACCTTTGACCCTTACCCATAATTCTACATGGCTGCACTCTTTATGTGGTATTGTGTTTTTATTTATGACAACATAAATTCAACATGTCTGATAAAAGTGGTGATGCTCTTCTAGGTTATTCACTTCATGCTCGTAGTTATTTATTTGCTGTCTTCTGTTGCAGTGGACAGATTGGGATTTCAATTCTTGTACGGAAGCAAGAAATCCTATGCGATTTAATAACTCATGTATTAAAGAGTTAAACCGACAAAAAAGAGGGAAAAGGCTCTCTTAAACTTTAAATCTCTTAAATCTTTTAAAGCAAATAAAGCCCTCAAAGAAAATCAGTTGCTAGGAAAATGATAATTGGCTCCTCAGAAAGAGAAAACAATTCTGGCAAAATAACATAAATGCAAAAATTAGACTTTAAACAAAGTAACACAACACAAATAATAAAACTGTAAAAAAAACTCAACATGAACAAAATTATAATTCTCAAACAGACTTCCTTTTCATTATGTAAAACATAATTTTTCTGATTTTGAATTAAATATGATCCAGAGATTTCTCAACAGTTTGAGATTTATGCATCTACCCCCGTAAATAAATGAGGTCTTAACAGAGCTGGCACTCACCAAACGAGGCAGCCAATCAGGTAAAAATCGCAAAGATTGCGATGGTTGGTTACGTCTAAACTGATTAATGTCCTTCGAGAGGTGATCTCTGAGAAAACACTACAGGGTGCCCTAAACAGCCACAACCAATAGCAGCGTCACCATCACCTGCTGCTCTAGAATGTAAAAAAGCCTCATCAGCAAGTTAAGGGTTAATCATATAACAAATGGCTCAAATAAAGGTTTCAAGGTCACATAAAAGGCAGGAACCTTTTCCCTCAGATCCCCTGAATGGAGAAATGGTACAGCTCGACTGAAATGGGTTAGCTTTTTGTAGATTAGGTTCTGGACTAGCTGTGAGCCCTGACCTTGCCAGCAACTTTGGCTTGGATTTTTACACGGATGAGATCCGGAGAGGAATGAGGCACAGAGATTTCCTTGAATTAATTCGCACTAAAAATGCAGGCAGGTTTTACTCGTCCCTTTGACAACAGCTTCGGGTCCAGGACCCCCACGGAGGTGAAGTCAGAGAGGTCTCTTATAAAACGAATGCCTGTGTGTTGTTAGTTTCTGTTTAGTATTCAGCACATGGCTTTACAATCAAGGCACCCAGAGTCTCAGGTGAGTCACTGCAGAATGGGTGAAGGGATTGTGTCTTTGTGATATTTACTACTGTGATAAAATCTTGCCAACAGAGGGGGGTAGCTGCATACTTCAAATACCCGCAAGTTAACAATCTGATTACGGTAAATAGGCGTGGATGTTTGCGCTGCTGTTTTCGCTGCTTGTTGACAAATGTGCGAAGAGGAGAAGGACAAAAGTAGAGGAGAGAGAGACTGAGAAGTAAGACAAAAAGAACAGAGACAGAGCAGCGAAAAGCTCCCTGTGAAATAAGCACTTATGAAAATTGTTTTTATTTCTGTTCCTGCTTCTCATTGCTGAATGCCAAGGCCACGTCAAGGACACGATATGTTCTTTTATTACAAAGCTATTATATGTTTCACGATTACTTATTAGCTGAGTTTTGGGCCTGTGTCATTAGTTAGACAGTAAATTTTCCCCTTTTGTGTGTGTGTGTCTGTGAACGGCGCGTGTTTGCATTTTATGTGAGTCTGAAATACTGCTAAGATATATTATTAACAATCAGCATTAACCAGGTCAGGCTTATCGTTTCAAGCGCAGACATTACTCGTGAACATAAAAACGGATGTTAAAATCGAGTCAGCTGTTCCGCTTTGCCACTAAACTCGGCGTGATATATGACCGTCCCCGCTAGCCGCGCTGTGTGTGCGACGGCACCTCCGAAACACGCGCTCGTATCCCCTTACAATGCTGACCTTTCAATTGCGGAAATACAGTCCAAAAATATCATACCAGCTCTACATCCGTATGTAAAAAGGCAGTGATGGGCCCTGCTGGGTCTTGGTCCTACCATATGTTGCTCTCTGGAGGCTTCATGAGCAGATCTTCCTGTTCTCAGGCTTTAGGCCCGACCTGCACTGCCTTCAGTGGACCAGAGAGGTGATTAATCACTGGCCCCTTAATCATGCCAAAAGGTCCCGCTTTAATTAAAAACAAAGTTCTCTTTTCATTATTCCACTCCAACTGCAAGACGATAAGACCCCCCCACCCCCAATAACATATTACTGCCTAAACCCCCACCTTTCTCTCTCTTTCTCACTCTATCTGGAATACACTCTCTGAAGAGATGAAAAACATATTAAAGCCTCGAATTTGAGCCAGAGAGGAAGCCGAGAGGTGAATGCAGAGCGTGACAGCTAATTGGAGCAGATGGACAAGTATACCAGAGCTTATACATACAGAAAATGACTTGTGGGGCATCTGAAAACGTCAAGTAATAACACACATTTAGTAACAGAAACTAAAATGTCTTTAAGCTCTTGTTTACGGTTTGTAAAGGTTAGAGGTTAATAAGTTCCTTATTTACCATAGATAGATAAAATATAAACTAACTATTGGTGAAATATCCAATACTGAGAAATTCTACGATTCATCCTTTCATCCTAAAATAGTTCGGGTCCTGGATTCTGATTGGTCAAACCAGCACTGCAGCCATGTTTAAATACAAAATATAGTAACGGCTATGATGAGAAACACCTGTACACAGCTACTCTGTATATCATTACGTAGCACTCTATGGGTGTTGCTAGACTCCATTTAGGGCAGTGTCAACACACTGTCTTTCATCTCTGCGCCTCAAAAATCAGTGATTAACTGTCAGCACCTTTTAAAATCGGTGAATATGTCGCACTTAATTTTTTCTGAAAATAGCGCTCGTTTAAGTCATCAGAGGTTATTGCCCTTCCTCATCCTACCAGTTATGATATAAAGAAAAACTCGCAGACAGACAGAGAGACAGATGGAATCTACTTGGCCAATAAAACTCTGAATAGTGATTACGTGTTAATCTGAATAGAATTCTGATTCAGATTAACTATACAGTATAACGTGATCCACAAAAATTCAGGGGCTGAAATGCTGTTCTTTATGGCACTTCAAACAGAGTGTGTGTGCTTGCGTTCAGGTCATGATAACTGCTGTGGCTAATGGCTAATGCGTCCCTTGAAAATAGTAGTCAAATCACTGAAAATATGATTTAATAAAGCAGCTAGTCTTTCATCTTGAGTCACCTGGCGGGGAGGATACGGTAAGTTTAGATCTGTGATACAGTTCTCTAATTAAACAGGAGCCAAGCGAGCGAATGTGACTAAGCTCCCGAAATACAGCATGTCGAAATTCAGTGGAGTATTTTCCTCGGGTTGTAAATGCGTTTATTTCAGCGTGGAAAGGCGCGGCGTTTGCGTCAATCACCTCAAATACAATTTTTTGTGCTGTTGTCTAAAGGGTAACGTGTGTGAGAGCAGTGCAACTTATAAAAGCTTTCAAAGCACTTCAAAGCTTCCTGGCCACTCTAGCTGTCTGTTCTGATGTAATGCATAGATAAAGACAATGTGCGCTCGCGACATTACTATTCAATTTACAAGAGCAACCATGCAGTTGTCGCCCCCCCCCCCCAAAAAAAAACTGCGGCAAAGACAAAAAAAGACAAGTAACTACAAATGCTAATGACATGCCATATGTCTCTGACTGGCCACAATCACAAACGAACTGCTCACAAAATGTGTCTTCAGCTATAAACCCATATAGGCTGAACAGCACATCCAGACCCCAGCAGCTATGCTTAAAGAGAACATGCATATCAAACAGCTTTCAGCAGCCATGTTCTCTCTCGGGGGATGAGGGTTGAGATTGTATTATGAAAATTGAGGCGAATAAGAAAAGATTCCTACCTGATTCTGGATCACCTGTGGAAAAGAAGTCAAAAGTACAAAGTCAGAGGCAATGTTGCAGAACTTGGTTAAAAGATAAAGGATGCACACAACCGAAACTCAGCTCATTTTGACACACTTTTGGTCCTCACAGAAAGTAAACTGGTAATATCTCAAGACGCACAACGGATCCAATGGAGATTTATTCTAATTGACTTGCATATTGATTTACAGGAAAGAATATGAATAACAGGCAGTTAAAATGAGCAGACAGACATTCTGCACAGTTGTTTTCTATACACAAAGGAAAATTAATGAGGTTGAGTTAAAAATAAAGAAATTAAACAGTGCTGGATTGCGAGTCTTATTCATCGTCCAAAAAAGAAAGAAAAACATATAGGTTTACAGTATATTACCGTATAAATAGCGGTGCCCACCGAGACAATGCCTACGGTACAGAATAGCTCTTTTACTGAAATATGACTAATTTACATACCGCATTACTCACATTGAAAGAATTCATTTTGTTCTGTTTGCAAACTATGAATATAAAAGTGCCGTGTTTCCACTGGCAGCAGAAGCTGCTGTAATTCTGAGGAAATGAGCTGAATTCTGAGCAGTGGTGAGCAGAAGAGCCGTCGCTCTGAGAAAACCACCCTAAGTGAAATTCAATGCATTTTATGTCTTAATCAAACACGCCTAAGTGTATGACCAATATTTCAAAAATTCTGAGGAAAAGCAGACTGGACTAAATTAATAATGTCTCCTCAAGTTCTCTCTGCTCCTAAATAATTTCAATCCAAATGACCAATTTCAAAATCCAAATGTAAGACGTGCATATTGATTCAATTACAACCTATTTTGAGTATTAGCAAGTGATAAACTGTATTGTCATGTCTCATGTCTTTTTTCTGTTTTATTTAAAAATCTTGTTTAACAAACAGGCATACATTAAGGGTCGCCTCAAACGTCATCTATGGGGTATTTACATTTGATAACGATATGTTCGTATTGTGGCAACGTACCCCAGTGATGCACAAAATTCTCCGTAAGAATTAGCTGTTTTCCCTATGCAGTAATGTTGGAAATGTTTAATATCTTTTTATAGCCAGAACTTTGTATGTATGATCCTAGCCCTCATCTCGCCTACATTAAATTCTGTAAAAGGTTTCATCATATTAATGATGTTACACTAACAACATTGTCTTTTGCCATTTGCCTAATATAAATGTTGAACACTGGAAAGAAACTGTATGAATTACTTTCTCTAAATGTTTTATATTCACCTAACAATGCTATTTATCATGCCCTGAAACATTTTGTTGCTAAAATAATACCTTCAGAAAATAAATAAATAAACTAAATAAAAACCTAATAATAATCCTGTGTGGGCCCCTCACACGCAGTTATGGGCTGGGTGTTCCATATGCTCCTGCAGATCTTGCTATCAGTGAAAGCAGATGTTCTCTCAGCAGCCCACAAGCTCTGTGGGTCACTCAAATACTCAAAGTGGAACACTTCACTATGCATTGTACACATTGTACCAAAAACAATCACAGTCCTAACACCTGGAACAGGGGAAACAGTGGTATGACTAAACTACTGGAGAGATTAAGTAAGGGAGATTGTAGTCGTTACTATAAATATAGGGAATAAATGACTAGAATCAAGGCAAATTAACCCTTTAAATAACGTTAAATAACCTTTAATAACGTGTTTAGGGGTTTTCCCAGTAGGGAAAGTGGAGCAGTGAAGAGTGGATGTTATAGTGATAGTTCACCCAAAAATGAAAATCTGTAATCATTTAATCAATTCTCGTGTTGATATAAGCATATATGACTGAGAAAAATGATGGCAGACTTTTTTCCACCTTGGGGTAAACTATCTCTTTAAGAACAACTTACAACTCCTATTAAAATACATTCAGCACATTATTTAAAGGTTATTAAAATACAAACAATCTTTTAAAAAAATGTAATATTTTCTTATTTATTTCAAACAAAAGAGTTTTTCTTTGCTGGGGCCCTGGGAAATGACAAATAACCTTACTCAAGTCCAGTTGGCAACAACAAAATGCTGCTATGACTTGCATAAAGAGAGCACTCTTTTTGTTAAAGAAACAGTTAATTGACCCTCTAAAACAAAAATAAAAAATATTTGTGTGTAAATATAGTCTGTGACTACATATACATTATTGTTGGGAACCAAGTGTATAAACATACACACAGTGAGGTTCAAAATTTAGGGTTACTTCGATCTATAGGTAAATAAACACAACTTTAGAATTTTTAGAAAGTTATTTTTTCTTTGGCTATGACATTTTACTCTGTTTTTAAGTCACTACTCAATTGTAAGCAAATCTGAAAAAATATCAATTAATTCAAAACAGAGGCATTTTTCACTATTTAAGACGTTTGGACCCCACTGTGTGTATATTCCAAAATTTGTAGTACATATTTTTTGTCAACATTGGCAGACCAAAATTGGCATCAAAAATGGGAAGAGAAAAAGCTTACACATAACCACTAGCTGACAAATATGATTATTTTTAAATAAAAGCTCTCTACATAGCTGCCTGTCATGAGAGTGGGCATGCGGCTCTCGCTCTGGGTGACATTTTGCTGTGCTGAATTAGAAATGTTTTGATTGAAGGGATGGGAACTCATCACAAAGCATCTAGAGTTGAATCAAGGCACCATTAAAGCGCAATGACTCGAGGAAAGGCAGCCGGAAATCTCAACATCGTCGGAAAATTGTTGAAACCGTGACACGTTACTGTTTACTGAAACATTTTCTTCCCAATTAGCGGCTTCTGTTCATTACTCTAGTTTTGGGTGAACAGACACATTGAATAAGGTTACCATAGTTTCCTGTAGGGAAGTTTTGTGAACAGTGAAAGAAAAGCTGTGAAGAAAACTCTTTCCATATGTTCATTTTTGTGTTAAATAGACCTCTGATAATGGAACATGTATTTGGAGCTGTTCCAACACATCAATCGTTTCATTTATCAAAGTGTATATAATGTACACAGCTCATTTTAAGGTCAAATAATGCCGCAATACTAGTACCAACGAATAGTAAAGACAGAAAACAAGTAAACTGTTCTCTGTATAAAATGCATATTATTTATATCTACTGATTTATGAACGCTGCATCGACAAGTGCTTTGTAAAAATAATAACAGTAATTTATTGGGGAATAATGAGTACAATGCAATATGGAGTACTGTGTTTTGCAGTAATGGCCAGCTGATTGTATATTGTTTCTCCTATTGTGGCTTCTTACCTATCAAATAAAATTATTTAAAATCCATTTTATAAGGAATAAGGAAGGCAATAAGGGAAGGTAATAAGGAAGGCAAGAAACCAGCACAGGTCAAGTAGTCACCTAGTACAACAGTCACAGTAAAGAAGTTATTATATAAAAATGTGTGACTGCAAAAAGCTTTGACTGGCCAGTCGGAATAGTCTGAAACCTTATGCGGAGAGCTGTGCGTTATAAAAGGTATACAGAACTGTTGATGAAGTTCTCCTTGGCAACAACCAGTACCGAATTTTTGTGTGGAAGCGATACAAATCAAGACTGGCATCTAAACTCGCTCTAGTTTTTGTAGTCAATATGAAACCCCGAAAAAGGTGACGAAAAATAAGCCCCTTTTTCTCTCCAACTGATCAATCTTGGCACGTTTGATCTGCAAGCACAGCCAGAGGCCAAAATGAGAAAAATGAGCCCTCTCCTTTCAGCAGTGGTATGGGCTGCATTAGTGTATGGAGCTCCATCGGAAAGACAAAAGCTGGAAGTGAAGACATCATGCTGGGTCATCTGATACTCTCATTCTCAGGGAGTTTAAAAGGCTTCTAGTTTCTCCTTTTTTGCTTTAAATGGTTAAAGGAGCATCTCACCCTCATGTCATTCTGAACCTGTAGGCTGTTTTCTGTGGAACACAAAATGTTTTTCATACGACGGCACACATTGTGACCGATCTGTCAAAAAGGTCAGACAGTTAAAGCACTATGAACGCCCCTATGACTTGTGCACTATATTGCAAGT
>JAZGTJ010003034.1:0-27430 GCA_036877575.1 Botia almorhae
GATGTGACACATCTTCTCATTACTTTCCCTAATAGCAGATTCATTTATTAGATCTATCGGCATTAATATTTTTATTGTTCTTTCATAGCTCAAAATAAAAGTATTAACTGACATATACTCACCATTCAATGAGAGAAGTGACAACGACAGGCTAAAGCAATACCTCTGATGTTGGGGCTATATTCTGATGAACACTTACAGCTGTTTGATGTCGTTTTTTTATGTCGGATAAAAGATTGGACAGACACTCACCTGCTAACACCTCTTCTTGTTGATCAGATCAGACAATGGCACCTTCTGTAATAGTTCCACAAACGTTTTATCATTTTGTCATCATGATTTAAAACTATCTCCACCATGTCAATCGCACAGGTTTTAATTAATTCGGCATCCGTGAATGTCTTTTCTGCCTTTGTCAGGTTCCAAGTGACACGTAAGGATGCTGCGGTGGCATTCTCCTGTATGGATGTAGTTTTATGAATAACAGCAACTGATTGCTTGTAAGCTGCTATCAATTGTGTTACCTTCTGTTTGCGGCTCTCAGAATGGTCAGGATAATTGCTGTTGAAATTGCTGTGCAATGAGTTAAAATGGCGTATGATATTATCAGCCTTACAGACAGCCACAGTCTGCGTGCATAACAAACACGTTTGCTTTGCGTTGTGGTGGTCAGGAAAAATAAAACAAAATTGTTCAGTCCTTTCAGATTTGAATCGTGTATTTTCCTTGTCCACTTTTCTTCACCCTCGCCATATTTTCGCTGTCGCTGTGAATGCTATCGCATGCGTTCGAATTTTTGCTCAAGTGACATGCTTATGTTGACGTTACCATGACAACCTTGACATTAGCGCGGGCCATACATTTTTCATTCTGCCTTTTCACGAACCCTGCTCTAAGCGCTCCAACTGTGCTCACCTTTATAATTTCAATCCAACAAAACGAGGAAGATCCAAGATATACAACTTTTCTTATCCCCGTAAAATGGTTTTCTTTCACTTATTCCTGTTTCTATAGTGTTTCACTTTCTTTGGCTAATGTCTGTGGGAGCCTCTCATGATTTCCTAGAATACAGACATGCAGTCATTAGAGGCAGTCTGTGTGCAGGAACATGACTAGATATCATTGAAAGTTTAAGTAATGCAGAACCTCCCTTAATCAGGTTCTTTTAACATTCTCTCTGTCACAAGAAATTTATAAAAAAGAAAAAAAACAAGGAATGATGACACTTAAGACATCATTCAATGACTAATTTGTGAAAATCGAGTCAATGTTTTGCTTCTTAAGTGAAGAAAGTAAAGCAGTCAGGGGAGGTGGTGTCACACACTGGGATTTCCTGTTGGCAAGAATGAATTTTAAGAATCCTTTAATGTGTTATGGTATTCCAGTATTAACCTGAGTATCTTTGCCGTGATAAAGTATTATTAGCTTTGCTTGGTTCTTTGCAGGATTAGCTCCAGGTTATCACTTACGGATGTGCTTGGAAGTCTCCAAAATTTTCACTGAGATCTCGTTCACAGAGCAGACAGAGAACGAGTGTTCTATGTTGCATTTGCTTCCCCTAACTGTGTATTTGAATATAATTGACATTGCATAAGCAGCCATGGTCTGGGAGATAGATAAGATTATCGGGGTGTCATCGCACGCCACTCTCAAACTGTGCATTCCAATTTTGCCATAATGGTCGACATTGTTACACTTCTGCATCTACACAACTGTATGCAAACAAGCTAACACCTATCAACGTTCAATTCTCAGATTCAACAAGTCACCAGTATGACTCTCTACAGAGCACAAAAGTTTCCCAGAATAACAGTTTTATAAAATTTTAGCTCGAAGAGAACCAGTAATCTTACACAATGTAACAGTCAATTATTGCATCAGATAAAACACTTTACTGTGGCAATTGCAGCTTGATGTTATTCATTTACATTTATGCATTTGGCAGAGGCTTTTATCCAAAGCGACTTACATCGCATTACACTATACATTGTCTCGGAGTATGTTCAATCCCTGGGATCAAATTAATGCCATGCTCTAACTACTAAGCTACAAGAAAGCTATTCAAATGGTAGCAACAATTTCTTCTCATTTGTGTCTTAGCTGCAGATGAAACTTTCAACACTGCATGTAAAAAAATGGAGATGCTGTAAATAACCTGAATAGCTTTGTGCAGGACAGGCTGCTGCCTGCAAAGGTTTCTATTTTGGTTGTGTTGTCTTCTCACCCCAGGGCTCTGGTAAACAATCTGCCAGAGCAAGTGCAAGCAAAAATGCACCAGTACCATCAATTAAAATCATGAGAAACCAAGTTCATGTACAGTTGAGGAGAAGCTCATTGTGCCAGCTATAATTGGCGTCTTTGATGGGCTCACTTTGAGAACAAGGGCTTGACTGTTGGGCTTGATTGAAATACTTATCGCCAGGGAAAACAGCATAGAACTGCATAGAACACCTTAGCAACTACACTAAACATGTAAGCAACAGAACACAAACACCCTAACATCATGGACATGACTTTTATTTAGTTAAATAGCACCTACTGTAGTCTCTGCAGGGTGCACCTTAAAATAAAATTAAGAAAATAACAAACTATTACAGATGTGCCAATGTATTGGCCATTGATACTTATCAGCCAATTATTTACCAATTTAAAACCATCAGCATATCGGCTACAGCATGACAAAGGCCAATAGTTTGTTAAATAACTGTGTAAAGGCACAGTTGTATAATGTCTGTTGCATAATGTTGCATTTTTCTCTGGGTAAAGTAACTAAATACTTTAATTACAAATTAATCTTTATAAAATATAGTTTGTACAATATGTGTTTAAAAAATATTGTAAATCGTGAGTGGATTACTAAATCCACACACTGAATAATAGTATATTGGAAAACAAAAGTGTGCAATGAAATCTGTGTAAAAATAAGTGTGCGTGACAAATATCAGCCAAAAAATACTATAATGGCTTTCCTACTTTTTATGTGGTTCTTTGTTGGTCATTTTAAGGCATAATAGCATGCGTGAGATTCTAATGACATTAACCATGAAAGCATGGTGATTGATAATAATAATGACAGCTCAGTATTGTTTGAAAACATTCCAAGCGACTAGGTTCCCTTATTAATTCTTATGTTGCATGTGTAACCTGCTCAACACCCTGTGTAATTAATAGTCAGAGGTCTTCTGAACCAGTAAATAATAAAGCATGGCTTCTTTAAGGTTTACAACAAAAACTAAACGATCAAATGAATTTTGTTAATGTCACCACAGAACAATCAGAACCTCTGTGAGAGTTCCTTATTGTGCCTATGGTAATTTTTACCCTAAAAAAATGTTTGTTTCTATTGCTTACACTCAGTAGGCGAAATAACGTTTCAAAGACATACATTGAGGGAGAAACCCAAGCAATATCTAGAATATCACAGAGACTAGGCAATGGTTGCTTTTCATTTAGATGACCACCTAGCAACACCCTAACAACATCGCAGTAACTCTTGCACAGGCACAACTTTACCCTACATGCTTGTGAACACCTAGTATGAAACATTTTTAAGTAATCTCCAGCAAGTCTGTATGCAAGGTCATGTTCAGTAAACTCTTCTTGCACAATTTACATATTTTATTTGTACTGGTTAGACGACTGCTCGGCAGATCAACTCCATAGTGCATCACAAAGATGCTTGCAAATGTCAATCAAGGCATAAACTATTAGCTCCCTTGTAAAAAGCTGTCATTAGACAATCAACTGCTCGAAAATTGTTGGTAAAGCGCCGGTTTCAGTAAGTTACACTAGTCACTGCAGGCTCTTTACCTGCCACGGCTTGTTCCACATATCTCATACGGGGCAAGTTGTGTTTTAAATCTAATGTAACAAGTAGAGCGTGTTTTCCTTTTTTTGAAACATAAGAGACACAGTACACATCAGTGTAGGAGTGGGATTAGCTCTGAGTGTGTTCCTTTGGCAAATTAAAAGATTATAAACAGTAATTTAACAATTGCGCCAAGTGCTTATATGTACACTTTTTAAAATTACGTTTCTATTCATTATGACAATATTTAATCAACTCAACCATCTGTATGATTTTTCAACTCATAGAAAAAAAATCTGAAAATTATGTAACTTCAAATTACCAAAATATGTGATCCACATTCATTTTATACTTACATATTCTTACTGTATGTCACCAGTTTGTGTCTGTTTTTATTTGTCCCTTAAAGAAGATGACATGTTTCTCTGGGCAAGTACATGCATCATCATTGTTCTGTCTTTCCATAAAATTGTATTTATTATAGGACCATGACTGTTTCATGACTTTCTCCACAGAAAACAGCAACTGTGCCTGTGTGCTTTGAAAGTTTTGGTAGTTGGCACAGACTCTGATGGGGGAATGGATGCAAAAAACACATTTCTCGTGCAAACCTCATGCGTGAGTCAGTAGTTTGACTCTTTTTTCAGGTTTAGACAGAAGAAAAGGATAGCAAGAGGGAGGGGGAAGGGTTAGTGCGAATACTGCCAGGGGCTGTGCGAATACTGCCTGTGGCGGGCTAGATTATAAATGTGATTTGGGTTGCATGAAAGGAAGAAAGTGTAGTCTCACACACTGAACGGTGGTGTTGCATCAATTCCAGTGATAATGGATCGGTCAGGTCCTCAGAAAGAGAATTAATCAGTCCCATCTGTCCTCTAGGCACATTTGTTGGGTGGCAGTGAACAGACAGAGGGCTTAGCGTGTAAAAGGCTAGGCGGCAGTGGAATATGAGGGCTTTCTTTATCAGATAAAGCTCTGCTGTATCTCACAGCTGCATCTTGCAACTAGCACGCTATATCATAATACCAATTTACACTGTATAAAAATGGTTTGTCGGGAAAGATACAAAATTGTTTTTTAAAGCAAAATTATTACTTGATTAACCTGTAAACTAACTTTTTATTAAAGGTATGGATCAGGTCAGATCAAGTAGAAATAGATCCTTAAAGTGCTAAACTTTTCATAATTTAAGAAGTAATGCAGTCTTTCAGATAATTCTTAATAAACCATCATCATTAGTTCCTTTATATTGCCAATACTGGCACTATAAAAATATAAATCAAAGACAACAATAACAATGAATAAATACACAATGAATGAATGAATGAATAAATGAATGAATGAATTAAATTATTATGTCTAAAGTTGTTGTTTTGTGTGTCTTTGTTTTCTCATGAATATTGTTTGGATGCACAGCCGTTATTGGTTAAATAATACAATTTTGGTTAGATCTATTATTTATATTTAACATTATACCCTGCTATCTGCCACCCTATAAATAAAGTTTGAATTGTGAGAAACAAACAACAAGACACCCCAGGATAATTTTAACCCAGGGTTAAAATGATGCTAAGATGTTAACAAGTTTAACTGTGAAAAGTCTAAAAAGTATAAATATAGCTTGGTACAAGTAAGCACCTACAATTCTGATCCAGTGACATCTACTCAAAACTATACTTAAAAACGACCCCAACTGTGATAATTGAGCAGTAAAGGGCTTATCCCGCCTGTCACAGAAGATGCTGGGACAGGCTCCACCTGAAGCAGGTTGGAGAATTGATGGAAGGACTGATATTAAAATGCAGTGCACAGTAGTGCAGTAAAGTATAGTACAGTACGCTTGAAGATTTTCTCTAGCTGCACTGGAAACATTACTTTAGTGGCAGACAACAGGCATCAGTGACAGGGGTATTTATCACCACGCCCAGGGTATTTCACCTTTAAGCACACTTTTTGAAACCTTTAAAGTTACCATTATATGGGTACACATTTCCAAACAACCATGCTTTTATTGGTAACTGTGGAAAAGCAAGCACTAGCTAATGACTGCATGGTGAATAGACTGCATGGTCAATTCGTATATGAAGAATGTATTGTACTAGTATAAACGAAGAGGTGACAAAATAACAAAGCTATGCTTGAAATTGCAAAAATATTACATGCATTTTTTTTCATTGGGTGTGAAAGTCAGTCATTGCGTCATTTGTTTTGTTTTTTCTCTTTTACCATAATAAAGCTGATTAAAGACTTGTGCTTTAATCAGACAAAGTGCTTGGTGAATACACAAGGTAAATAAGGCTATTTTAGACAGATCTGGTAATTGTTTACAACAAGCAGTCATCAGACACAAAAAAAGAGACAGACAGACAGACAGAAAGACAGAAAGAAAGAAAACATTCAAACATTTGAAACAAACAGGCTACTGATGTTTAAGTACTAGATGCATTGACAGTAGTCAATGCATCTAGTACTTTTTAAGATTTCAGAAAACGTTTTTGCTAATTTCAGTATGCGGTTTAGGAAACAGCAGTGTGGGTGTCTGAACCTCGTACTTCTCAATGTTAACATTATCACATAATTAATCCACTGTGACAAACACCTGTTGAAATAAAGACCGTCACTTTAGAGATCTTGATTTCCTTTGTGATTAAACATTGCTTAAACCCATCAATTATAGTCAATTTAAAAGATACAGAATTGAAACTCACAGTACCTTTAGGAGAAGAGGTGAAATGTATTCACATTGGTTCCAAATCTTTTTAGATGAAATTTGACTGTAAATGATCATCCTGGGCTTAAATGGTTAAAACACTGTTTCTGTTTATGATTTGCTAACACGCGTTCTCGAGATTCTAGTCTGTGGAAAAGAGATTGCAACAGTGGTTGGTCTATTAGGCTTAACATTTAGGGCTGTTTCTTCAATGAACTCACAACTTTGATTTATTTAAACAGTGTAAAAGTATAGTTTAAAGACATTTGCTCCTTTGATGATATAGATAGAGGCACCCCAGGGATCGTGGAACGTTGTATTTTGAATGCTAATTGTTAAAACGTTATCATAGCCCTAATAATACTGTTGTTAGTGCAAATGTCAAGTTGAACAAGAACAGCCGCTAAGAACTGATAGAAAAAGAGACAAAGCATTTTTTTAAATAAATTTCTCAATTCCATCCACACTGAAAAAATGCAGTGACCTGCCTACACTTACAACTGTTTATGTTTGGGCCTGTTAGTTGTGCACTCCAGATTACTGGAAACAATTTCATTCTGGAAAGCCACACATAAACACAGAAGGGGAAAATTAAAGGGTGCACATGTATAACCCTTTCTGGCCCATCATTATTTTCAGCTGAAACTGCCCAGCAGAATGTAACTACAAACCACAGAATGTGCCATATTTATTTGGCTAAGTTAGTGTGGAGTATGCAGGCCTAGGCCAGGGTTGCGTGGAGGAATACTCCTTGCCTTTTCTCTCTCAAAGAAATATAACTCTGCCTTTGGTCAGGTTATAATGAACCACTTTCCAATAACCAAAACAAGAATAAGAGCCAAAGTTGTACACTCCTTGCAGTGCATAAAAACCAGGTGAAGTGCATTTATTATTTACTGATTCCGCCCATGTGTCTTGACTCAGGCAGTGTAAGAAATTATTAAATTAACACTAGAAACAATGTGTGTTGTCTTTCCATTACTGGTACAAAACAAAAGCTTTATGATGCTGGACATTTTGTGAGTTAATTGTGGCCTTACACTGGAAGTGGTTCACTCAGTTAGTCAACAGATTTAACAGTCCTTGTAGGACAAGAATTAGATTTCTTTGATTTAATTGGCTCTGACTACAATACAGCTGTTTACAGCTTTATTTGAAAGCTTTGACATTTTATCATTTTGTGATTATTTGGATTTGTGGATTGTTACGGATATTCAATAGACAATTAATTAATAAATGTTAATAAATTATACAATAAGTGGGATGCCAGACAGAGAAAATATTATTTTTGAGGTAAATCACAATGAGCAACTGCCAAGATGACAAACCCAATTTTTGTCCCCTCCCCCATTCGACTGATCGTTGAAATCTGAATTTGATTGCATAATATTAATGGAACGTCACCCAATAGTCTATCTTTGTGTACAGGGAATGAATCTCTTCTTACATTAATGAATATCTTTAAACCACTTCATGCTAGATTAATGCTATCTAAATATGTTATGTTATGGCTTAGACTGGCAACTGGAAGCCTGCTCAGGTCTTTAAAATGGTGCCAACTGATACTGTGTTACAGTACACGGAAGTAATTCAATGAAACAGGAAGTTAATGTAAAACAATATACTTTTAATAAACAAAACACAGGAAAACATTTACATTAATGCATTTGGCAGACGCTTTTATCCAAAGCGACTTACATTGCATAATACTATACATTGTTTCTGAGTATGCAAAACCCATGACCTTGGCATTGTTAACACCATGCTCTAACCACTGAGCTACAGGAAAGCTCAGTGGTTAACTGAGGATAACTCAAAACACCACAACCAAAACAAGGACTGAAAAAGAATTGAAAAACCAGGGTGAGAGAGTTAACTAAACAAGACATAGGTGGAGCTAATTTGTAAGGAGCTAAAAAACGAGAACTACTGAACTAGATAATTAACTGAAATAAAAACGTATAATGACTTAAGTATAGAACACAGAAAACAAGGAAAAATAAGAACAAAGAACAGAGGTTAACTTTGACAGACTGGGGAGCACAATGTTAGAGCATAATATTATGTCATGTCTCAAGCATCCGGACGATTCTGTTACAAAGTGGCTGTTAATTATAAATGTGTAAGATATTGGCAGTTGTATTCCCTCCTTCCTACACGCTTAAGAATGCTGCACAAAGATGCTTTTCTTTATAAAGGAACAGAAAACACCACAATTAATACTATTAAGAAAAAGAAATCCGTTAGGAGTTACTGTAGGTATCAGTACTGCCCAGCTGGTCTTGGGTAATCAGTTTTCCTATCATCTTGAGTATCAGCTTTCCTAAATGAAGTTCTAGATGTTAAAAATGCACTTAATTTATCATACACAGCCCAGACTTAAAACTATCAGGAAGCAGTCTATTTTAAACTAAGGCATGTTTCACAATCTTTAACTGCACTTGCACCAGCCTAGTTCATGACATCTTATAAATGTTTGGTTCTGATTATGATAACAGAAAAATGGCTACATAATAACATTATTATTTTAAATACATAATTTTCCCCAGCTATAATCAAGTGTTATGCTCCACCCTCTATAAAGGCTGTTGAGACGCTAACTGCTTCATTATTAAGTTTTAGACTAGTAGAAAATAAATGTAGGCAAAATCTCATCAGCAACTACTAATGCCTAACAGGTGTTGCTGGGTATGCATTCTTCTGTTTAATAATATACAATATACACTAGCAGTATTACATATCGAGTTTAATACATACAAGTTTGGTTTATGATTACTTTTGCATATTAACCTCAACTCACTCCAGCAATTTCATTAAAAACAAGCTTTGCTTTAACTTACTGTTTAAAACACGTCAAGGCACACGGGCAACAAGCACCCATGTCTAAGAAACGTACGCCACCTGGATTCCTGAGATGAAATTCTTTTGTGAACGCGTGGAGCGCAAAGGTGCGCAGAGACACAGGTGAACCCACTTGATACTGACGAAACTCAACCAAAGTCAACAAAGCCATTCATTATATTTTTCACTGATATGTATCCATAAATGCCTTTAACCGCTTGATTTCAAAACAAAGCGTGCATGATCCTTGTCTTTTTTGCAGAGATTGTTTTTAAGACTTAAAAACAGCTCCTCAAGCCCCGCCCCTTGTAGGCATACCCGGAGGAGAGCAACGCGCCTATATTAGACAACTGAGCGCCTGTCGGGATGTTAAGTGCACTTAAGTTGTAGCAGGTACAAATTCTGTCATTCTCACACTCTGGACTGTGTTTGACATCGTAGTGTAAATCAACCTATGCATTAAGAGACCATATTCGCCAGAATCGTTAGTGAGAAACAGGCGCTGGACGGTTAATACCACCAAATCGCGACAAAAAATGAAATTGGAAGTTTTCAGTGGGATTCATTATGACTCCAAGCCTGTGGAGCTGTGCAGCGACGCCGGGGGCAGTATCCCGTCCCCGCTATCCGCAGAGGAGGAGCTGGGCTCAGATGGAGACTGCGTGGCGCACAGTCCGGCACCTGCATCGGGCGCTGAGAGCAAAGGCAAGCCCTACACCCGAAGACCCAAACCTCCATATTCCTACATCGCTCTAATCGCCATGGCCATCCGTGACTCGAAATCGGGCCGTCTTACTCTGGCTGAAATCAACGACTATCTCATGAAAACGTTTCCGTTTTTTCGAGGCAGGTATACGGGTTGGAGAAATTCGGTGCGCCACAATTTGTCTCTTAACGACTGTTTTCTAAAGGTGCTACGGGATCCATCCCGACCGTGGGGCAAGGATAACTACTGGATGCTGAACCCACAAAGCGAGTACACCTTTGCAGACGGAGTTTTTCGGCGAAGGAGAAAGCGCATTAACAAAAAAACAGGCAAGGAGCCAGAAGGGCCGAGCCTAGGTGCTACCATGGACACAATGGACTCTATCATTACGCCTCCTTCCAGCGCCAAGTTTATGAGCTCTTTCGCCATTGACAGCATCCTCAGCCGACCTTTCAGGAAAGAGGAACGCCCCGTTCAGAAAACTGACACCTGGCAGGGGAGAGTGGACATGGTCTCCTATGTCATGCGTGGCTCCCCTGTGACTCCCCCTATCACCATGAGCTGCCGTCACCAAAGGGACTTCCCTTTCCAGGTGACCTCCGAGGGCCTCCCAGTCCCTCACAGGACCACGGTGCTACCCCTGCGGACTTCAGCGGGTTATCACCGATTCAAGATTGACTATTTGTTGCAATAATGGTGAGGGTCTGTGTGGGAAACGTTGGTACGCTCTGTGTACTCAGATACATTTCATCAGCCTCACAAATTACTTCGTGACCTGGTTGTTTTAGGTACATTATCGAGAAAGTAAAAAAAAAGTAAACAGTAAACTATGTAATTATTTATTGTTTTTTGTCCTACTGAACTAATTGTATTTATGATTTTTTGCCATCGTTATTATTTGATATTGTTTTAAACTTGCTGAACTATTTCCCCTAACCATTCTTAGAAAAAATGAAACCTGTATTTATTTCAGATTTACCCAGCAAGTAAGATAAGACAAACAAATGTAGAGATTTCCTGACAGAATACATGCGCATTTTATACTGAATAATAAAATATATTAAACACGAGACATTGATTCTTGTCAGTTAATTATATATATATGTGTGTGTGTGTGTGTGTGTGTGTACACATTTGTTATAGATTTTTTTTTGTATATACTTTATAACGTCATAAAAAAGCAGGGAGCCAATAACCCCTTATTGGCTCCCTGAAAATCCCAACGGGAGGCAGCGTGTAATAGTTAGTTTGCCACGAGCTGTCCACGGTGCTGAAGATAGCACAACTCAAGTACCAAAGTACAAATCTGTACAAATCTAATGTTGGTCTGAAATTATTACTCTGTTTTGATTTGGAGTTTTTTAAATGTAAATATATTTATATATTATTTATATAATATGATTAATAAAATAAAATCATACAGAAACAATGATTTCTGTACATATTAATTATAAGAAATAATTAGTTTAATTGCCCTTACACATTTCTGTCACAGGTACATTACCCGTGTAAATTGTAACAGTAAATAAGAAAAAATAGAAAACATAAGCATCGCATTAAATTTTGTATAAGCATTTATTTTGTTAATCAGATTCACATTGCTTAAATAATTGTTATATATTTTTTAATTTATTATTCATGGTTTTCCGTAATTGGTTTACATTTACATCATTTACACTGCTTATATAACAGTTTTATATTTACTAAATGAAATTAACAAATTCACTTATTTAACAAACTAAGACTTACATCGTGTTGCCAAAGAACCACAAAAGCTGCGTCTTACAAGACTGCTGCCCTGCACCGCGTTTAACAAACTATTAAGTGTCTATACTGCGACCTACAGGTTGCAATGTACAATATCGTCCACTACTCACCAGAGCTATACAGGCAAAGGTGTGATATTTCAAAAACAGGTCTGACATAAATCATATCTAAATTACCAATCAAACAATGCAAATACCGAATACATAAAACAATATTTTTAAAATCAAGTTAGGACATTTTTCGGAATACTTTTTTCATAAACTGCAAGTGATGAATGAGTAGACATTTTTTTCAGTTTTTTCAATTATTTGCCTACATTTTCCTTTACGTTATTTGTTTATAACTTTTCTTATATTAAAATGAAGATGCAGAAATAAAACTCACGTCACTTATTTACCAAAAGAGCGTAATCTTTGTTTTTATTTAATTTAGTTGTTTCGTTGCAATTTAAACAATTCCTGAAGTTGTTGGTGTGTTAGTAAAAAGAGAAATATTCTTTACTCATAGACGTCTCTAGAGCTTTAGTGCTTTGTTTTCTTCGCAGAGTTTTCTTCCCCCAACGGAAGGCTAGCGTTAAACCTTAAAGTTTTGACGTATTTCTATTTTGCAACGAGTAAGCCACGCGTGCATTCTGAATTCAGCGGGGATAGCTGGTTTGATGTTGCCGGAAAAATCGGGCGAGTGTTTTCTTTGTCTTTATTGTTATGACGAGGGCTGATTTTATCTTCACCTTTTTTGTCGCATTCGATAAAGATGTGAAGGTGATTGTTTCTGCCTATGAGGCATGTTTTTACGGTTTTAATGTGGTTTTAATAATAATAATAATAATATTGGATTAACAACTTTGTCCACTTTGGATATGACATTATTATTGTTGGTGTGTTATTACTTTTATATCATGGTAATTACGAGGGTTATTTTGAAGGAGATTTTTCTGTTTGGCTCATTTTCCACAATTAATTAGATCTTCTTTTTAAGGGGCAAGAGGAGTCCAGGACTGTAAACTGACACTGCGCTGTGTGTGGTATCTGAGAAGCGGCGCAGAGGCTTATGGAAAACGCCTGCTTCCACTCATGTCAAAATCATTTATCCACAATAGCCCTTTACAAGAGAGCTTGTATACATTTGAAATTTTCTGCCTACCCCCATCATGCACTTACGTGTTCGCTTACTTCTGTTATTTTGTTTTATTCGGGGGAGAACCACTTTCTTCTCTCTTGTCTTGCACGCGTTTAATAGAATCATTAACTCACTACAAGTGCTTTTGCATCGGAACCTCTCACCTTTCTGCTGCAGGACTCTTGCCTAAAACACGTCTTTAATTATTGGCGTGGACGTCTGACAACTTTAGACGGGGTGTTTGGCATGTGGCGTTGTTGATTGAAATGTCGGTCGGGGCTTGATAAATGGCGTTATTGTCTGTATTTAGGAGGTGGGAGCCTCACTTCACAGACTTTGCACAGCCTCCCACCAGACCGATAGCTGGAGGCATGCCAGACATGGAAAGGGGTGGGTTTCCACAGTTCGAGGAGATTTCTTGTAGGAATTTAGTGGGAATCTAGGGGGCAAAGAGAGATGTACGCATCGATTGGTGGTCGCGTTTTGTTTGGCCACACGTCTCAGCGCCGGAGGACTCTGGAGCATTAAGTTTCCTTCTTCTAAGGGATTAGTCCTCACGATGGCCACCGAGAGACTAAGGAGGGGTCGCTATCCTGGCAACACACAGCTGGCGGCTTTAACCAGGAGCGTGTCCCGTGAGCAGAGCAGGATTCTGGCGCAGTGACCTGCCTTAAAGAGACACTGGCTTAGCTGACTGATCCCGTCGTTTTACGTCTGTCCGCTTCATTTCAGTTTAAGTCTTAACAATGACGACCGAAAGTTCCCAACAGCAGCTGGACCCGCAGCCTCCTCTTAGATCCAGCCCAGCATCCAGCGGAATGCACTCGGCTCTTCAGAGCGCACAGATAGTGCTGGAGAGCGCAAATTCGACTGGCACGAAAGGCAAAAAGTCAAATTCGGGCATAAGACGCCCCGAAAAACCACCTTACTCCTACATCGCTCTTATCGTCATGGCGATTCAAAGCTCTCCAACCAAAAGGTTGACGCTAAGTGAAATTTATCAGTTTCTTCAAGCTCGCTTCTCTTTTTTTCGAGGCTCATATCAGGGCTGGAAAAATTCTGTCAGACACAATTTGTCTCTAAACGAGTGTTTCATTAAACTTCCAAAGGGCCTTGGGCGGCCAGGCAAAGGCCATTATTGGACCATTGATCCCGGGAGCGAGTTTATGTTCGAGGAGGGCTCTTTTCGACGCAGACCAAGGGGTTTTCGAAGAAAATGTCAAGCTCTCAAACCCATGTACCGTATGATAAACGGTATCGGCTTTGGTGGTTCTATGCTGCCCCAAAACTTTGACTTCCAGTCCACCTCTGCGTCCCTGGCCTGTCACGCTAACGGTTACAACCTGGACATGATGACCAGCGCTGTCCCTGGCGTCCATGGGGGCTGCGATGACCTTAGTGCAAGTCACCATGTATCACATATGTCATCGAGCACGGGTTCTACATACATGACAGCATGCCAGGTCACACCAAACGGTGAATATGGCCCTGAAAGCAGCAATAGTCCTCTTCATTCACCGCCGACGATGGCCGGCTCTTTGGAGTGCCATTCGCCATACGGAGCCACCTCGGCGCACTGGGCTTCATCAGGTGTTTCACCTTATATTAAACAGCAGCCGTTGACCTCCAGCAGCTCGACCTCCTCTGGATTACATTCAAATATGTCTGCCTATTCTCTGAATCAGAGCTATCTGCATCACGGCAGAGACTCGGCTGACATCTCAGGTAAAGCTATGACTGCCAACAATTTAATATTTAATTTACAATTACAATTCAACTTAAAATTATCAGATGAAAAAGTGATTAAGAAAAAACACCTGGAATGATATTTACGTATATTGAATTTTTAGTAACTTGGCTAAATACAACGTAATTTTAGCACACAACTCTATCATAAATAAGGTTTTTGTTTTAGAGAAAAACTATATAATTTCAGCCGACTCATTGTATATATTTAGTCTACGTTGCCTTATTTGTGCGATTGTTTGAAGAAGTGTCTGCAAAACATAAACTATTTAATGTGTGCAATTGATTAAAAAATGTTAATAAAATGTTTCTTTCAGTAGATATACCACTTCATTTATATCTGTTTTCTATGGACAAATAGCATTTATAGAAAGGGTAGATGAAAGACTGGGCTCTAATGCTTTTGGTTTGTACTTGTTTATTAAAAAGTAACATAGTTGCAGATTTGGTTAAGTGTTGTTAATTTTTCCAGCAGTGTTATATTATACAATTATTATATATTATTATACAAAAACACAATTATAAAACAGCAGATGTGTGTGCTTTTGGGTTTTTCTTTTCACCATTTCTTAAGGTTAAGAAAACAATGTAGTATTTTCCCGTGGATTGGTCATAAAAGCAGAGCATTACTGCAAGCTAAAGATTTTTCTAGGGTTCTGTTTAGCCAGTAAACTGTGGGCCTTCATTTGACACCCAGGTGAAAATAAAAACCCATTAGTCACAGACATTACATGTAACTTACATTTACGCATTTGGCAGACTTACATTGCATTATACTATACATTGTTTCTGAGTAAGTGCAATTCCTCGGATCGAACCCATGACCTTGGCATTGTTAACGCCATGCGCTAACCACTGAGCTATAGGAAAGCTACTCTACTGTTACTCTACTGATGCTCTACTGATGCATTTAAATGTAAAGCGAAACAAATCATGCTGTTAATTACACTGTTAAACTTAAGACGAGAATGGGAGGAAGTAAAATGTTGACCAAACCGTATTCATTTACATGTTAAGCAAACAGATTTACAATAAAATGTAATTTTGTCTTAAATTAGCCTCAAATAGTTAAAACATTATTTCAGGACAAAAACAGAATTTTGAGTTACGTCTAATGAAGCTATATGTAGTTGTAAGGACTAGAAACTAGATGTAGATTGGGTTTGCTGTTCTGGTAGCATAAAGCACATGCGACTTTTAAAAGTATGTTACTGCTGCTGAATTAAAAAACAAAACAAAAAAAAACAAGAAAATACAGACTTTGTTGCTCACTTCACTCACTAATAGATGATAAACACGATTGTTTATGCATTAATAATTTGTTCTTTTTTGCAGTGGGAATGTCTCGCTATCAAACCCACCCCTCACCAGTCTGTGACAGAAAAGACTTTGTGTTGAACTTCAACGGTATTACGTCGTTTCATCCAACTACCAGTGGATCCTGCTATCATCATCAACTACATCATCACCAAGGAGTCTGTCAAGACGTGAAGCCCTGCGTTCTGTAAACTACGGCTAGCGCGAGCTCACGATTATGAGATGTATTTGAGGTGCGGTTTTCTAAGAAACAAAAATAAATAGAGATGCAGAGAGTGCGTTTATCTAGCTGTGGTTATTAAAAAACATGGAGGATCAACTGAATTTATGGAAACTGGGGATTCTGTAGTGAGAGAAAACGTTTTGGCATTGAGGTTTAGTACGCATTTTCACAATATAAGAACACACCTCGAAACGCATGCAAACGTGGAAACTTGCTTAAAACTGCTTTTTCATCGTTCATAATCATGTTTTCTGTTTGAATAGATTACATTTCTTATGCGAATGAGATAAAAGTGAATAAGGCGCAATAGGTTTAACAACTGGGTATTTTGATGCACTCATCAACCTCGACAAATACATAAATACATGAATAAAAATCCAACAATGCTTGGTGAAATGTCACAAATCTACTTGAACACCAATTATTTTTCTGAACATCGTGTTTCTTTTTGACAGCTCTTAAAAGATTCTTCTTCCTATAAATGGAGAGGTGAATATGAGTTTTGAAATCGTGTAAAATGGAAGAGACCTACGAATATCTTAAAATAATGACTGCACTTGTTATCTTAACAAGCTGACAAAATACATGTACAATACAATAAAACGATATATTCTCAAAACAGTGCGTGTATTTGTTTATTGCGATACATATTTTTAAATGTTACTGGAAATTTATTTTCTCAGGAAAATAGCCTTAAAAACCAAATTCTTTTTGACACGCAACTAGTGTGACTGAAAAATAAGGTAAAATAAATATTTGAACCAGTAGCATATAAGCTTTTTTTTTGTTGACATAAACGTACCTGTATGAGAAACTTTACGACTTGATTAAAATAGTATTAACAAGCAGTAGACATTAGGTAAGGGTTAGGGTAATAAAGAAGGGAAATAGGTTTCGACATTGTAGCCCAGACATGACACACAGTTTGTCACACTTTCATAATTATTACCTAAATCGTCAAATTTTCTAACGCCTAAAATTCGACAGCTTAAGCGAAATATCTACATGGTGCTTATCTAACTTACATGTCTAAATTAAATATACAAATCATACATAATATTACAGGTTAAGTTAAAAAAGAAATTATAAAATATAAAATCAAATTACAATCAAGATAACCACAGAAATTAGTTGCAATGAAATAAAATATCTGAAATTTGTAGTTGAATGTAAAAATTACTGGACTAGAATCACTAGAATGGACAATAAATGTGCGAGGTTAACTCAATCCCCCAATTATTCTTAGGCCTACACTTGACTATCATAATGACGAGTAAATGTAAAAAGTTAATCGTAGTAAAATGTCTACATCTAGTGTCACCATACCAAGGAAAAAGTAAATGAACAGCCACTGTACCTATTAAATGTTAAAAATGTGTATGTAAAACACACTCTAGTTTACATAGTTACAAAAATAATGCAACAATTATTCAACACGAATGTTCTCTGAAATCCTTAATGTGTTTTAATATGTTTAATATTATGTTTTTAAGTATATTTGTCAGATAAATGACATACAATAATATCTATGTAGAACGTAATAATGCTGGGTCATAAATGCAATAAAGTCCCTAAATGTAGTAATCCTACATTTGTGTACGTTGGTGATTTACATATGAACCATTTAATCTGGGAAGATCATGTGATTTGTCCAGTATAACTTAACCATCTTGCTTACTCCCAGATCCTTCTACTCTTTTGAAACACCTCTTTCTAATGAGTTTTTTCTTAATGAGTTCATGACTAATGCATTAACTAATGTTAATTAATACAACCTTATTGTAAAGTGTTACCTTAATTTCTTTATGGTTTATCAAAAACCTACAATTCCCAGTATATGCACGTCAATAAAGAATGTTTAAACCTACATGTTAAAATAAACAAAATAATACGATAGATGACTGAATGGAAGTTTTAATGGATTTACCACTCTGGAAGCAGCAACCAAACCAGCCTAAGATTCCTTTAACTTTTTTACAATATTTTATATTTAGGATTTTAAATTGTAACTATATTTCTTCAGAAAATGTGAGTGTTTCTTGCCATTGAAAAAATCAGGAATATTTAAACAATGTTAACACAATTTAGCACGATATTAGCATGTTTTAGAATGAAATTACATGATGTTAACATGACTTAACATAATGTTAGCATGACTTATTATGGTTGCAAATAATACGTGTAAGATTAATAAGACTAATTAGGCATATTAGATTTATAGTATGTTTATGAATAAAGGGATGACCAAACGGATAGAACCACACAATCCTTAAGCAAGATATGCGTTCTATCTTACATAGAGATGGCATATAAAAGATAACATCTTATGGGACAGGGGTATATAGGATTTGCAACAGTACCATGAACTACACACAACATGCAAAAGTAGAATACATAAATACATACATAAAAAAGTCTCTAGAGTGTTCTAATGTTGAGATGTGGCTTATTCATTTTATTACATGGTTGCTGGGGTACAGTAAATGATTGCTAGGGTTTAGCTAGACAGTTAACAGGGTAAAACCAACCTATGCTGCTCCAAATGGTTGCTAGGGCATGTCTGGACAGTTTCTATGGTCATAATTAAAGACTACAATAATTTTAATATAATATTTTTTTATACTGTGTGATGCACCAAGATTTTTAAATCTTTTAGTATGAGCATGTTTAAGATTTTAAGAGTTTAAGAAAAACTATCAAGATTATCGTTATGTGTGTGCTACAACTATATTTCCTAATCGGTCAGGATTTTAAAACTCCGGTAGTCTGAACCCAGCTTTAACTAGAGACAAGACTTTGTAAGACAAGAATTCCAAAAAAAGATTTGCTTCTATAATTTGTGAAAAATCCTAATTCAAGGTATCTGGTTTTAACCTGAGATTTAAGATTTTAACTTGAGACTTTCCAAAATATACCCCAAATTCTTTCTACTCAGCTTTTGGACACAGCCAGTGAGTTAGTCAATAATAATGCAAAAAGACATTCGCATGTCACCACTTAGTGGCACTTAGTAGGTGTCTTCAGGTTTCTTTGTCTTAAGACACAGCTTTGTGTTAAGTGTGTGTGTGTGTGTTTTAGTGACTGCCAATAGGTCTAGTTCTTTAAAAATAAAATAAGAGAGAAAAGACATTCTTTTTAGGATGGCCCATCTCTGATGTTCTTCAGGAGTTTTGTTTGGAGTGCTTGGGCAGGGAACACATGTTCTAGCCCTTGAGAGCGCTAAGTTTGTAGCACTGTGCGATGCTTCCTATCAAAGGGATGGGGGATTCTCAAGTCTGCATCTTAAGCACACTCCGGTTGAGGACGCCGCCTCTTTTGCTATGAAGGGTGCTGCCCCGCAGCGCTTCTCACATGATCACAAAGTATATAGGGAGATGCCTGAGGTACAAAATCCATGCTGATGAGGAAAGCTTTTTAGGCAATGGGTCAGGCTTGCTACACTATAGCAGTTTTGCAAGCATACCAGGCTGATCTGTTAAATGATTCAAGCACTGGCGGGGAGATTAATGAGAAATAATTTTTGGAGCTGCACTGTGCCACAGACCTGTCCCTTTGTGCAACCAAGCAAATGGCCCATGCCATCACAATGGAGAGGCATTTATGGCTTGGGATGAGATGTTCCTCCTTGATGCCTCGTATTACCCTCTGGCCTATTTGGTGACTCTGTCAGCACAGTTGTCAGTAGGTTCAGGGAAGCCAAAAGGCATGGTTATGCCTTTGTCATGTTTCTCCCTCACCATGCTCAAGGGTCGGGGCTGTTGGCCACCCAGCCAGGTTCGGCACCTCTGAGAAAGGAGGCAGAGTGTCAGAGTCTTGCAAGTCGTGCCCCCCTCATAAGGTGTGGGTAGTGGCCTGCCGGATCCAGCTGCCCAATAAACTGGAGATCCATTATCGAGACCAAAACAAAGTCCTGAGTTGACAACGAAGATAGTCATGCCTTTAATCCAATACGAAGATTGGTTCATTATTATCAATCTTAAGGACATGTCCTATCACATAGAAATCCTGCCACAACAAAGAAAGATCCTGAGGTTTGCTTTTGTGTGCGAAGCCTACCAATATCACATTCTTCCATTCGGCCTAGAAAAGCATCAGGCTAGGCCAACAAATTACTTTCAAAAAGTGCGGGTGGACAACACCTTGGTAGCTGCCTATATAAACTTCACCCTGAGATAGTCAGCCAAATTTGGGAGAGGTTTAACCAAGCAGAGGTGGACCTCTTCACATCTCAGGATCCCTCCTACAATGTTCCCTCTTCTTCTCTCTGACTTCTCCAGCTCCCTTGGGCATGGATGACTTTCTGAATAGTCGATATCAAAACTTGGATGACTAACAACTTTCTGTGAGACCATATAAGTATGACCATTTAAACCCAGTTTTGTCAACACTACACTGGCTGCCTAAAAAGCATCGTATTAATTTTAAAATCTTGCTGATTACCTACAAGGCCCTTAAAAGGTTTAGCTCCTCAATACTTAAGTGAGTTCCCCTCTTATTAAAGTCCTTCGCGTTCACTGCTATCTGAAAATTCTGGCCAACTGTTAGTACCCAGAAATTCAAAAACAAGGGCTGCTGGTGGATCCTTTTCGTATTTGGCACACAGACTTTGGAATAGTCTTCCCAGTGTTGTCCGGGAGGCAGACACATTATGTCAGTTTAAATCTAGATTAAAGACCCACCTCTTTAATCTAGCCTGCACATAGTCATGTGGATTTATTACTCAAATCCCTTAAGGGATTATTAGGCTGCATTAATTAGGTAAACCAGAACCGGGGACACTTCCCACAAGAACAGATTTACTGACTCCACATTAAATCTAAGTCTTTCATTCCCCAAGGTCCTGTAGTCATCTGGATCCAACTCTAAGACCAGATGATGGGGGACTGGATGGAAAGACACCTGACACAGATCATCAGGATTTGACGGACTTCCTTAGTGAACCTACCGTTATATACATATACATTATATACATATATATATACTTAGCTTAGTTAGTTTCTATATTTTGTTCCCTGCTTAGTCACAGCAGTGTGATATTATGGCTGCAATTAGTAACATTATGCCTCACTGTTTCTGCTGGCATGATCTCTCAGTGCCCGACATATTATCAAATAGAATTGGAACCATCAGTTTTTCATCACGAAATAACTGTAAATCATTATAATTAACGCTGTTCGTATCCAAGACAGTTACAAATTGCAGCTTTAACGTGCCAGAAGAGAACTGGTCCTCCTGGTCGAGCCTGGCTTCTGCCAAGTTTTTCTTTACATCATTGGAGTTTTGGTTCCTTGCCACTGTCGCCCTGTTGGCTTGCTTGCTGGGAGACTGCTGATGTCTAATTTAGCTCAGGGTTTTGTAAACGTCTAATATTTGTATTGTATATATTTTATGTATGTATTCTACTTTTGCATGTTGTGTGTAGTTCATGGTACTATTGCAAATCCCTTATACCCCTGTCCCATAAGATGTTATCTATTATATGCCAACCCTATGTAAGCTAGAACGCATGTCTTGCTTAAATAATTTTGTAATTTATCGGTTCAGTCAACCCTTTATTCATAAACATACTATAAACCTAGTATACCTAATTAGTCCTATACATCTCACAGATATTATTTGCAATTATACCATTAACATGTCTGACATTTGTTCTGTGTTTTATTATTATTCTTTGTTTTTTATGTAAAGCTGCTTTGAAGTAATTACATTGTAAAAAGCGCTATATAAATAAAATTGAATTGAATTTTTCCCCTGAGAGTGGAGCAGCCTAGCCAAGTCCTAGCCAAGGTCTGCAATTAAGGGCCTTGCCTCTTATTTACAATGCCTCATTGGCTGACCAAGATTTGGTTTTCAGTCTGATATCCCTCCTTCACAGCGATTCCAATCAGTAGTCTCCCAGCTAAGACAGGATGGGCTTCCAGCTAATGTAGCAGAAACCATCTTAAGCACTAGGGCTCCCTCCACAAGGAGAAGCTACACCCTTAAGTGGCATGCTTTTGGAAGGTAAATTGTAGAAGTGTAATAACCATATTTTTTGGCACATTGATTACCATTTCTATAACCATAGTTTTACTACAAATACCATAGTTAAACTATGATTGCTATAGAAAAACCATAGTTTAACTACATAGACAAAATGGGTGGTACATCATTGAGGATGGTTTTCTGATGTTCAGGTCTAAACCAGCCTTTGGAGGAACTTGTAAAAATGATGTACAAAATATAACTTGCAATGCTAGAAACATGCAAGGCTGTGATTCGTTAATCAGTCTGTAAGTGAGACTACACAATTTGTTTATACAGTGTTAAGCTAATAAGAATTTCTTGTACATTTTGACAGCTTTAAATGTGAAATCCATCAGTTGATCTTTTGTATTAATCAGAAGGGGAAGGATCTTAAGACCTATGTTGGATCTTGAGATTGTTTTACAGCTAAGCTTTGTTAAGGTTCACCTTGGGAACATGGTCAACAAGACCATGAAGGCACACTGGGCCAGTGTCCTGCAGAGTTTAGCTCAGTATTCTTCAAAATGAGAGGGCCCATCAGAGACATGATGCACGGCTGCATTTTAAAGATGGTGCTGGTGAGGTCGGCTGCCATCACGACTGCTTATACCACTTTTTCTTTGTTTTTGTCTTTTAAATTAAGTTTAGATACAGACAGATCCTGAGGGAGAACAAAGGACGTGACCTGAAGCGGCGGCCCCAAGGAAACGAGCCGGCGTCAGGAACAGGTTGAGAGCCTGTGCACACCGCACACCTCTGCCCAGCATCCTGCTCGCCAATGTCCAGTCACTGGAGAACAAGCTCGGTGACCTCAGGGCCAGGGTAAAGTTCCAGAGAGACATTCGGGACAGCAATCTCCTCTGCTTCACCGAGACATGGCTAAACCCAGCGGTGCCGGACTACGCCATCCAGCCGGCCGAGTCCTTCTCGGTTCACCGCATGGACAGAACATTGGACTCGAGGAAATCAAAAGGAGGTGGTGTGTGTTTAATGGTGAACAGCAGCTGGTGCGACAGCGCGAGCATTGTTCCTCTCACACGCTCATGCACACCCAACCTGGAACTACTGACCGTCAAATGTCTTTTTTTATCTTCCTCGGGAGTTTACATTGGTCAGCGCCGTTTATATTCCGCCTCAGGCGGACACAGATATTGCTTTATGCGAGCTGCATGAAGCACTCATACAACACCAGACTCAGCACCGGAATGCTGTGCTTATTGTGGCAGGGGACTTTAATAGTGCCAACCTCAAACCCGCAACTCCAAACTTTTACCAGCACATCAGCTGCCCCACCAGGGGTGAAAGGACACTGGACCACTGCTACACCACAGTCAGAGACGGTACAAAGCACAATCTCGCCCTCCTTTCGGGAAATCCGACCACGCCACCATCTTCCTCATGCCGCAATACAAGCAAAGGCTCAAGGAAGTTTCGGCTTGGAGGGAGGTCTCACGCTGGACGGACCAATCGGTGGCCACTTTGAAGGACGCTCTGGAGGACGCAGACTGGGACATGTTCCGCCGCAGCTCTGATGACGTCAACATGTTTACGGAAGCGGTTGTGGGATTCATCGGGAAACTAGCGGATGACACAGTTCACAAGACTATCATCAGAACGTTTTCTAATCAGAAGCCGTAGGTGGATAAATTCGTCCGCGACGCTCTGAGATCCCTCTTCACTGCGTACAACATGGGGCTCGCCAGCGGAAACATGGACAACTATAAAGCTGCATCCTTCAGCGTGCGCAGAGTGGTGAAGGAGGCAAAGCGGCGCAGAAACTACAGTCACAATTTCAACAGAGTGGCTCTAGGAGTCTGTGGCAGGGACTAAGAACTATGACGGACCACAAAACACCATCTTCCAGATCGGTGAATGCAGACGCTTCTCTGGCAGACGAGCTAAACATCTTTTATGCTCGCTTCAAAGCTGCAGCTCACAGCGCTACCGGCGTTAGCAGTGCTAACAGCACTATAGGCAGCACACACAAGGACAACGCGTTCATCTCGGAGCACAGCGTGAGGAAGTCATTCAGGAGAGTGAATACCAAAAAGGCAGCAGGACCAGCCTGTGCCGACCAGCTTGCTCCTGTGTTCTTAGATCTTCAACCTCTCCCTGGAACAGTCTACAATCCCGACGTGCTTCAAACAGTCCACCATTGTTCCTGTCCCCAAGAAACCCCAGCCTGCCTGCCTGAACGACTACTGCCCAGTGGCCCTGACCTCAGTATTAATGAAGTGCCTCAAAGATTCATCAGAGACTTCATCACTTCTTCCCTACCTGACACCTTGGACCCGCTACAGTTCGCTTACCATCCCAACCGGTCTACTAAGGACGCCATCGCACACCTCCATATACAGCCCTGAGCCATCTGGACAGCAGGAAAGGGAATTATGTCAAAATGCTGTTTGTTGACTACAGTTCAGCATTTAACACCATAATTCCCTCCACACTCACCACTAAGTTGGAAATCCTGGGTGTTAGCCCATTCTGTGTCGATGGATCTCCAACTTCCTGCAAGACAGACCTCAGGCAGTACGGGTGGGCAACCATGTCTCACACTTACTCACCTTCAGCACTGGAGCCCCCCAGGGTTGTGTTCTGAGCCCCCTGCTGTATTCATTGTACACCTTTGACTGCGTGGCCACTTCCAGCTCCGCCAACATCGTGAAGTTTGCAGACTATACTGTGGTGGTGGGCCTGATCTCCAATAACAAAGAGAATTCTTACCTTTTATACCTTTTTCTGTTATGCCTCTCGCAACTCCTCTAGACTATGAAGGAGGATCGAACTCCTTCGTAAAGCTGCATTGAAACAATGTAACATTGTATAAAGTGCTGTATAAATGCATTTGAATTGAATTGGAGGAGGAAGCAGCTGAATGGGATGGAGAGGGAGAGCATCTTAAAAAAACCTTCCAAAAATCACTGACCAGTTTATAGCTTTTATGTGCAGGTCCCATTTGTAAATACTGTAGCTTTATTTTTGCTAACTTGGCTAATCGAGTATTAACCTTAGTCTCATTATCATCACTATAGTATCATGGACAACGTTATAAGGTAAATATACAATATATATTAAAGTAATTTAACTGGCAAATATTCAAATCCATATTACTGTAGTGCTTTAATGACATCTATGGTAGACTGCATAAATTAGAACGATACATTTTATAAAGAAACTGTGAGTGTTGTTTGTTGTGGCAAAACTCGGGAATATTTAAACAATGGTAATGTTTTAACATGATTGTACATGATGCTAACGTGATTTAGCATGATACGAGCATGATGCGAGCATGATTTAACATGTTTAGCATGAAATGGCATGATGTTAACATGGTGTTAGCATGACTTAGCATGAAGTAACATTACATTAGCATGGGTTAGCATGATATTAGAATGAATTAGTATGATGCTAACATAATTTAGCATGATTCAATACAATAAAATATTGGCTTATTTATGGTGTTATAATATTGCTCTAAATGGTTGCTGGGGTGTGGTGAGGAAGTTGCCAGGGCAATACCTAAAGCCCACTGACAGCCCAAGCCAAATAAGCCCACTCACATGTCGTTACAATGTTCTAATGCTAAGATATTGCTTTTTTGTTTTATTACATGGTTGCTAGGGTGTAGCTAGACAGTTAACATGATTAAACCAATAGACAGATGTATGTGTGTTTGTGTGTGTGTGTGTGTGTGTGTGTGAATCAAAAGAACTAAAAAAAAAACAACAACTCCCATGCCTCTATGATGCTCTGGTGCTAAGACATAGCTAATTCATGTTGCTAGAGTGCTCTAAATGGTTGCTGGGGCATAGCTGAACAGTTTCCATGGTAATAAAGATTACTTGCCAGTCTGAGTCAACAGAGGCCACCCACTTGTCTGTACGATGTTCTGATGCCTCTCACTTTTTTGGTTGTTAGGGTATTGTCACTGATTGTTAGGCTGTGGCTATAAAGTTGGAATGTCGCAATTTCTTGCTAAGCTGAGTGATATGAGTCCACCCCCAACGTCACAAAAATCAGCCTATAGTCTATGGAAACTTTTGCCCACTTTTTCATACGCCATAAAACATTGTACACAATCTCTTATAAAAGTCATAGTACACTTCTCAATAAGATGGTCGATTTGACCCCTATTTACTTATCTTTCCATAATAATTCTAATGTACATTTTGTCTATTTCTCCTGTGTTTACATAGCTTCTTTTTGGCATGGAATGGTTTTATACAGTACTTGTCAGTTGTCCAGCTAAAGCTACATTTACACTGATATCCAGATCCGATGTCCCCATATTGTCAGGCATTCACCCCAATCACTTCCACCAGTTTCATCACCAGCAGCACCGCCCACTCTTTCCTCTTCACCAGAATTCTAATTACAGCCACCTGTATCCCATCTATCATCTGCTATATAAGACTCTTTCCCACCATAGTTCTCTGTCCGGTCTACCGTTTACATTCCCCACGTTAGCTCTGGACTCTCATCGCGTTTTCTACAAACCCCACAAGTTGGACATTGTTTCCTGGTTCCTGTCTCCTTGCAACCAAAGAACTCTCAGTTAAGAATTCCTCGTGATCATATCATCCTGCCTGTTTAAATATCTTCTCTGCCAATAAATTACTTCACTGTTACTCTCACCTCTGATTCTGGTTTCCTCTCTGTTCTTGTGTGTGTGACACATATCAGTTGTCCTCATTTTTAAGTGTATCTAAATTAAATCCATACGATAGCCGATTTATGTCAGATGTTAGGAAAAATCATTTTATTTTGAATATTGTGTGTATTTTGAATATGCCCATCTTGAGCATTCACTGTGACCACATATAAAGACATATCCATACAAATATAATGAATAATAATCATCATATAGACAATTATTTTTACAGTTAGCAACTCTAATGTATGTCTTAAAAGTAATAATTCAAATTCTATGTATTTGATCTTTTTTACTTCTATACTGTTTAATACAGTTTTAACAAGTTGTTCTAAAATTATTATTTTTTTAATAATTGAATTGAATTTGAATAATTTGTGATATATGTGCACACATACCAAATCATTAGGGCTGCACGATTAAAGAACAATGCAATATAAATGCAATAACTTGCTAGAAAATGCAGTATATGGTATGTGATATGATAATGCTTTGTAGTCTATTTAAATTGTATGAAACAAATTATACAAACA
>JAZGTJ010003034.1:27480-38027 GCA_036877575.1 Botia almorhae
AAAGTAATAATTCAAATTCTATGTATTTGATCTTTTTTACTTCTATACTGTTTAATACAGTTTTAACAAGTTGTTCTAAAATTATTATTTTTTTAATAATTGAGTTGAATTTGAATAATTTGTGATATATGTGCACACATACCAAATCATTAGGGCTGCACGATTAAAGAACAATGCAATATAAATGCAATAACTTGCTAGATAATGCAGTATATGGTATGTGATATGATAATGCTTTGTAGTCTATTTAAATTGTATGAAACAAATTATACAAACAACATACGTTTGACATTCTTTCTGGAAAAAGACAGCTTCACTACAACTTCTGTAGTCAATCTGTGTTGATCTAAAATTAACTGTTCATAACTTAAAGTATTGTTATGTTGTTTGTTTTGTAAATGACCATGTGTCAGCATGTATACACACAAGAGTACATGCAGGTAAATGTCAAAGACAGCAGGTTTATTGGCAGACAAGCTGAATAAATGTATGTACGCTCGTAGCATATCAGAATTTATGTGATCTTAGCTTGAGTTTATAAATAGTCCTCTTTGTCTTGTAGATAAACGTTGGATTTGTAATTGCAGGGATGCTGGAGATTAATAGAGAGATGGCTGGAGAAACTTTGAGTAAACAGTAACCAGGAGTTGGGTAAAACACAATGTAGAGTTGTGAGACCAGACAATGTGTGTGAGGAGCGAGTGTGACCAAGTATGCTTGTTGATTGGTAGGTGAGGGTGATCAATACTCAGGTGATGTGTCACACAGGGAGTGTGTCAGTGTTGTGGTTGATGGTGTGGGTGTGTCCATGGCTGGTGGAGAGGGTGTATCCCTTACACCATGTTGGTATTGCTTGCAAGACCACTGTAGTCTATTAGTTTTATCAGTTTATCAGTGCACAATGACTGTTTTGGTTGTTCCATTGTTTGGTTTACCTTGACAAATGCGCAAGTATTTAGATTATGTTGTTTGCACTGTAAATGGTGATGATGGCATTGCTTGCAAGACCACTGTAGTTTGTTCATCAGTGCAAAATGACTATTTATTTGTTATTATTTGTTTGCATAAATAAAAGTATTTGTGTAAACTACATTTGTCTGTGTTTATCCTCAGCTCATCTGAAGATGAAGGGGGTCCAAGTGCAAAGATATCATGTTCTACCACTTCATCATCTCACACCTCCAGCACACCCACACCTCCAATCCTCAGCACCACAAACCCTACGCCTCCTAGACAAGAGCAAGGGCTTTAGCATGGGGGAGGAGTGCTCCGTCATCTTCCTTTGAATGTGAGAGGTGGCATGATGTAGATGATGAAGATAAGGACCCATTTTTGTTCAGTTTTGTACCAAGATCCCTGCTTGTGATGGATGTTCCCTATTTACCACTCAACTATTTCAACTTTTTCACCAAATCTACTATAGACACAATAGTAAGAAATACAAATGTGTATGCTGCAAAAAGGGCTGAGAGTGGAAAAGTTTTTTTCTAACATTGCACTTGTTATCTACATGGGATTGGTGAATGCAAAGATTATTGTTAATTACTGGGCAAGGATGGACATTTATAGTTTTCCTTTCCCACAAGCTATTATATCCAGGTCTCAATTTTAGGCCATTTCATGGAATCTTCATCTTTGTTACATCATAATTAGTAGATAATTCCAGAAAAAGGGAACCCCTGACTATGACAGACCTTTCAAAATAAAACTCCTCTACACTGACATTGTTGCAGAGTGCATAACGTACTTCAAGCCACACAGACAGCTAGCAGTAAAGCAGTAAATAAGAATAGGGTTACAAGTTGCTATTATTGATTCTGTGTGTGGCTACACTTAGAACTTTTTTGTCTATAAAGGAAAATGTTCCATGGACACAGGTAAAGGCCTCAGGTGCAGCACTAAAGAAAAGTAAAGAAGAGGCTGTTGGACTTTACTTGAAAATTTTGATAGGTGGGCATAGGTGGGGTTTTTGGATGTCAAAAACTGGTATTTTTCCTCCCTTACAGTAACTCTTGTTTTGAGTATTTGCTGACACCTGCTGGAATCAAGCAGAACTGTCTGCAGGTTTCTGGTACACACAGGACCTAAGTGTCACATCCATGCAGAAATCTAAATCCAAAATGGCCCACAAATTCTGTTAAAACCTTTCAATAACTAAAAAACCAATGCCATATGTACATTTACAATATTTAGATAATTTTAATATATTGTGCACCCCTACAAATCATAGGTCAAAAAATTACTGTATCTTTACTGTATTAATATCTGCCTGATTTTTTTATACTTTGGCATTTGGGAGCTTAAAGAGCCAGAAGTTATTGCTGAGATCAGCCAAATCATCTGGCAAACTAAAAACTTCTACAAAGAGTATCATCAGATCAAGGTTTATGCTGGAAGATGTTTTGCCATTGCCATCCTCCACAAGTCACAAGGTCAATGCAGTCTTCTTCCACTTTTGTTGTTGTGAATGGGCCAACATACCCTGGGTCTAGTTCTAGCCCCCCTGCTAACTTCTAATGTTTTGAACACTGAACCTAGAACACTGCTTCACTCTTGATGGATGCTCTGTAAAGCCTGCTTCATTAGCCAAGAACTTGGGTGTCATATCTGATAGCAATTTGTCCAATTTCCAATATTTGTAAAACTGCATTTTTCCATCTTAAAAATATATCAAAACTATGACACATGCTCTCTAACTCACACACTGAAAAATTAATTAATGCATTCATGACATCAGAACTTGATTATTGCAATGTCCTACTTGGTGGTTGCAGAATTAATACAAGAACTCCAGCTGGATCAAAATGCAGCAGCAAGATTCTCATGATTGAGAACGAAGAAGTATGACCATGATCAAGCATCATATAAACATCATAATTTTGATCATTGACTACAAGGATTACCTATTAAGTTCCTGAATGGTTTAGCTCCTCAATACCTAAGTTAGCTTCTCTTGTATTACAGCCCTTCATGTTTACTGCAATCTGAAAATTTTGGCCAATTAATAATAATAAAGAATTTTAAATCTAGCGCTGGTTGTAGATCCTTTTCATGGGATGCTGGGGAGGCAGTGATTGTCTATCTGTAGCTATGTACATATGTATGTGTGGGTGTGTGTGTGTGTAAGCCTGTGGAGTCTGAAAAACCCTGTCCAACAGGTGTCCTTGGAACGGGGAGGAGGAATTCAGAGCGTCTCGTTATCTTCTCTCCGGGGGAAGTTCTTTATCTCCAGCAACGGCTCCAGGTCTGTCCAAAAAGCGTCGCACAGCCGCTAGTTCCTCCACGATGTTATCCAATTTGCGGTCCATAACCGCAGTCTGAGTACTAACAGCTCTGCCCACCACAGTTTCAATCCAGCCGGCCAGCTTATTGGGGTTTTGAGCCTCACTGACCGCTTTTGCCAATCGTCGATACCACAGGGCCCCACCTAATCCCATCAGCAGAAACCCTGTTATCAAAGTTCCAAATAAGTAAATATCTTCAATATCCTCCAGGGACAAAGCGGCCAGGCACAAGACGCGCCACTTCTCCCACCCGTCCATCATGTATCCAGCTGCAAACATTCCTGCAGGACAGTTGGGTTCCCCCAAACCCAGGCTTCTCATCGAGAAGATGGTGTCAATTGCGTTCAGAGACCAGTTGATCAAATTCATAATTCCTTTTTGTTTTCGAGAGGAGAACAAGGAGAGTCTCAGAGATAGAACTAACAGTTACAAGACAAGAGAAGCCAGCAAGGAGAGATAGGGAAGGGAGAGGAAAAATTTGCGACCGCCTTCGCCGAGAGCTGAAGAGAAAGCTCTCTGAATCTCTGAAAGTCAGCTGAATCCAAGTTTTTTTCAGACCAGATGGTGGGGGACAGGATGGTACAACCCCTAAAACAGATCATTGGGATTTGAAGATAAACCTTAGTAAACCTACCATTATACACATACCTACCTCTAGTGTGATGTTATAGCTGCAATTAGTAACATTATGCTTCTGTCGCCATTTCTGTTGGTATTAGAGTGTCTGACAAATTGTCAGCTATAATTAGATCCGACAGTTTCGTATCAATAAATAATAATAAATCATTATAATAAACTCTCTGTTCATATTCAAGGAAGTTACAAATTGCAGCTTTAACGTGCCAGAGGGGAACTGGTCCTCCTGGTCGAGCCTGGTTTCTCCCAAGGTCTTTCTCCATCTATACATTATTAGAGTTATAGGTTCCTTGCCACTGTCGCCCTGTTGGCTTGCTTGCTGGGAGACTGCTGACGTATAATTTAGTTTAGGGTTTTGTAAACGTCTAATATTTTTATTGTATATATTTTATGTATGTATTCTACTTTTGCATGTTGTGTTTAGTTCATGGTACTAATGCAAATCCCTTATACCCCTGTCCCATAAGATTATCTTTTTATATGCCATCTCCATGTAAGCTGGAACAACATATCTTGCTTAATGATTTTGTAGTTTTATCGGTTCAGTCAACCCTTTATTCATAAACCTATCATAAACCTAGTATGCCTAATTAGTTTTAATAATATACATCTCACACTGTCATGGAAACACCAAGCCCTTCCATCAATCAATGCCACCCGAGTTCTAACCATGCACACCTTACCGTCATCCCAATAATCACCAGCACAACACTATAAGAGACACAACTCACACAGTCACATTGTCAAAGGACTCTACTAATGCTAAGCTACTTACCTGATTCCGCTATTCCAAGCCCCCCGATCTCCTTCATCTCCCCTGTGTGCTCCTGTGTCTGTGTTCAGTCTATTTACCCACATTCAGCATCTGAAACCAGCTCCTGGATTTCCATCAGTCACTCGACAATCATCCAAACTTGGTAAAACAGATCACATCTGTCAGTATCTTCATCTGTTTGTTAATAGACTTAATATTGCCAGTACTCACACGCTTCCGGTTCCATTCATTCATTCGTCTGACTTACTGTTAGACACGCATATTGTTTGCAATAATATGATGTATTTTGTGTTAAACATGTCTGACATTTATGCTGTGTTTTATTATTATTTTTATGTGTAAAACTGCTTTGAAGCAATGTAACATTGTAAAAAGCACTATATAAATAAAATTGAATTGAATTGAATAAGCTGATTTAAAAAGAACTGCAGTTGGGTTTTAAGATTGATCTTTTTAAAATGGCTCCTTTTGAATGCTTTCGTATCTGCCCCATCAAGAAAATTGAAAATCTAGGAAAAATAAAAATAAAAAAATAAAACTTGACAATTGATCACTCAGTCCCTCACAATTTTCAGTTTTCCAATGTTAACAGTTTTATTCCCCTCAAAGAATACTCCCTGCATTACCATAATACAGACCAAATGATAAATGATGTTTATTTAACTTTAAAGTTAGGAGCATGGTCATGTAATCCAACCCCATGCAGGGGTGTGTATGTCCCTCACCTCTATCCCATAACAGTTTTGCAGCATGCCTCCACCACCACTTTGCATCACTCTTAGCTGTTATCTACCTCAGTCAAGGATGGGGTACTGGGTTTGGGCCAAATTCCGAGCTCGGACAGCACGCCAAATACACATTTATGATAAATTTGTAAATTATATAAGAAAAGACAAAGATAGAACATTAACCTTGTTTACAAAATTAGTGCCTTGATATATTAGTCTTTGCAGGGGAACAGTAGAACAGTTGGACAATGCCGTTTGTCACCTCCCTTTTAGATCTCGGTAGATTATTGTTCAAAGTGATATGAATCTTTTCCACTATAAGTCTGAACTACACTACCAGTAATGGTAGTGTACTTACTCATTCACAATATTTTTGTGATTTAAGTGATTTAGAAAGTCCTAATGGAGCTATACAACGACAGGATGTCCACAATGATGCAGAAACAGAATAACAAGCTACACAAAATGCCATAGGCTGTGTTCTTAAAGCATGCCCTATACTAAACCACCTTTGCCCAGTCCCATGGAAACGCATTGTAGAGTACAGTCCCATGTAACGTTCACTTTCTACCCTGCTAAAATGACAGGGCATGTAACCTTTCACTGTTTTAGATGAGACAAAACAGGTAAGACATTGGACAGGACAGGCATGATATTTAACAAAATGGACATAACATTGGACAAGACAAGCGAGACTCTGGACAGAACAGGGACAACAGACAACAACGGGCAGAACAGTAGGTAAAGAAACAATAATGGCAATAACAGAATAAAAAAATAATGGTAAAGTAACTTAAAGGGGGTTAATTAAACTATTGAACAAAGGTAACACAGGAGACATAATCTGGGAGGAGAAACATGAGGGTAAGGTGGGGTAATGGACAAGACTGGGAGTCCATGTGGTCGTGGTCGGCCTAGGCCTGGACCGACCACCAGGAGAGTCAGTAGACCGCGGAAGTGGACCTCCCACTCCTGGCCCAGAACGTGACACGGCAGTCAAAGGGAAACCCGGCACGCCGACCGGGAAGAGCCCTGGAGCGAGCCCTGGAGCAAGGCTCTGGTGTAATAGGCACCTCAAAACCTAATTAGGGCACAGACAACGAGGCTTGCAGGGTGGCAAAGTACGCGCCGCACCTGCACCAGCTCATCACCGGCTGACCGTTCACAGCTGCGCCGCATCACCACGCGGCTTTTTAAGCCACCACCGCTCGCCCCACGAGAGAGTGGGTCTTGAGGTGAATAGTGACTAATCTAAATCTCTATCCTTTATTACAGAGAGCAGCGAGTGACTGTCAGCAGTTTGGGAGCACGCACGGACGCCACAAGGGACACAGGGAGCACGAGTCACACCAGCCACACCAGCCACACCGGCTGCTACACATCAGCACCGCACTTTTACTGTAATAAATCCACCCTCCGGGGTCTTTTTCACCAGCCTTCCTTGTTGCGTGATTCTTCACCCGTGACAATATGCATAGATGAATATAGATATGGGTGTAAATATATATGTTCTGAATATGTATGTAGATGTCTGAGTGCAAATACAAGTAGAGCACATTTTTGCATGTGTCAATCAGCTGAGGTAGAGTGTTATGTCGTGTGGGGATATGTCCAGAAAGTCCAGATCCTAGGTGTTCTGGTTAAGGGCCCGAATGGCCTGTGGGAAGAAGCTCCTCTACATTCTCTCTGTGTTCGCCTTCAGGCAACAGACAGAAGAGACCATTGTTGGGATGGCTGAGGTCCAGCACCGCTTGCTGTATATAGTCTCCAGGTCAGGAAGCTCGGTGCGGATGGTATGCTTGGCTGATCACACCACCCTCTGGAGAGCTTTCCTGTCCTGTTTGGTGCTGTTCCCAAACCAGGCTGTGATATTTCCCATCAGGATGCTCTCAAGGGTGCAGGTGTAGAATGTCTTTAGCACCTTTGAGGACAGTTTAAAGTCCTTCAGCCACCTGAGATGATAAAGATGCTGCCAGGCCTTCTTCACCAGGGTGTTAACGTGACAGGACCATGTCAGGTCCTGCGTGATGTAAACACCTGGGTACCGGAAACTGTCCACTCTTTCCACTGGGGTCCCGTCATGGTGAGGGGCAGGTATTTCCGTTCCTGCTTTGTGCTGAAGTCCACTATTAGCTCCTTTGTCTTGCTGACGTTCAGGAGGAGATTGTTGAACAACAAATTTCCAACACCAACCAACGCAAGTTGGATAGGCTAGCTAGCAACCCACACACATAGCCCCTCCCAGGTGAACTGGTTAACAACACACAACTAGCAGTTAAAATTAATTGTCACCATACCTTTTAGTTTCCCTTTTAGTTTCCCTCTAAATTCATAAACACAACAGGGTTATCAGCATGGACAGAGAGTTGAGAGCTGGTAAAAAGTGATCCTCCTAACAGTGTCTGATGGCTACTTTCATACTGCTCCACCCCATCTCAGGCATGCTCACAATGAGCAGCAGCTGGGGGTAATTAACCTGAGAGAGATAATGAGGGAGAGACAGAGGAGAGCACAAAACACAACACAAGGAGCAAGGCCTACATTAAAACAAAAACACCTTAGGGCATAACATACATACAATGAAAATAAAACATAGAAAACAGGAACATTATAAAATATGTATAACACACAGAATACAGTATACATGGTATTTGTTACGGAGGAGGCCTCAGCTCCGCCTCCTGCTGGTCATCAGCGGGAACCTTCACCAGAATATTAATACGTTCTGGACTACATTACCCATGACCCCGTACCTGTCTCTGACTATTTTCTGTTGGGCACCTGAACGCAATCAGCAGGACTATAAAGCTCAGTATCTAATGCTACTCTATGCGATGTCTTGTTTTGCCCTTTTGCATACATTTCAGAGCATTTATTGGATTGCCTTATCATTGCCAGCTGGATTGCTTCCTCATTGCTGTGCTCGCGCCCATTTGACCCTTTCACGTTTGTTGATTACTCTCTTTAATAAAATGCTGCGAATGGATACTTCTGTCTCAGCCTCTTCGTTACAGTATTTTTATCATTTTATTGTTTATTATAAGATATATATTACTACATCTAATTGGTGATACTAAGATTGTAATCAGTTGAATGTATGAATATAAAGCTGACTGAACTGATAATAACTACAACACCATTTGGATAAATGAACGTGCATTAGATACTTGTCATTGCATGTGAAGGCCCATACTTCTCTCTGTTGTATATGAGAGATTAATGTATTCAGACTGCCTACTTTAACACTATGTACCTCCAGGGCTGCCATAACGGGGAGGATTAGGACGATTCTAAGGGCCCTGGTCAGACAGAGGGCTCAGCGGAAGAGGGGTGCTTTCATTATAGCGTGCATCCTAATAGATTTTTGTGCGAAGAGGCTATTTAAATACCAAAATCATATGCCAAATATGGGGTTCTTAAAGTTTAAAAGTTGTGATTAAAAACAGGGTTTATTTCGCCAAATATTGATTTTTGAACTCTTCCTAAGTTAAAACAACTACCGCCTACCGTATTTTGTTGTTTAAAAATTTGTATGAACTTGTTTTCTTTGCACTATGTGAGGTCTGAAAACACTGCATATTTTTTGTTTTGAGTTCATTTTCTGCAAATAAATGCTAAATCAATGTTTATTTGAAATTTGGGAGAAATATTGTCATGTTACAATGTTACAAACAGAGATGGCGACACAAGCATAATGTTACTAATTGCAGCTATGACATCACACTGCTGTGACTATGCAGGGAGTAAAACTTGTTCTAGAGTCTGGAGGTAGAAAAATATATATAATTCAATTCAATTCAATTTTATTTATATAGCGCTTTTTACAATGTTACATTGCTTCAAAGCAGCTGTACATAAAAAAAAGAATAGCAGTAAAACACAAAGCAAATGTCTGACATGTTAATGGTATTATTGCAAATAATATGTGTGGGATAAGACTAATTCTATAGCAGGCCTGTAGTATTTTTACGTACAGATAGATGACTGAACCAATAAAGTCATAAAATTGTTTAGCAAAATACATGCATTCCAGCATACATAAATTATAGTTAGGCAAAATACTAGCATCCCAGCTTACATAAGAAAGGTATATAATAGGCTACATCATGGGACGGTGCAATAAGGTATTTGCAATAGTACCATGAACTACACAACATGCAAAAGCAGCGTACATTCATACAAACATAAAATATATACAGTAAAATATTGGACATTTATAATTTACAAAACCCTATTCTAAATTAGACATCAGCAGTCTCCCAACAAGCAAGCCAACAGGGCGACAGTAGCAAGGAACCAAAACTCCAATGATGTATAGATGGAGAAAAAAACCTTGGGAGAAGCCAGGCTTGACCAGCAGGGCCAGTTCTCCACTGGCATGTTAAAGCTGCAATTTGTAACCGTTTTAGATGTGAACAGAGTTTATGAGCTTATTATTTATGAGTGCATTTATTATTATACCTATTTATTATTAGTTTATTGTGAAGAATTATAGTTAATTGTAGGTGTAGAACTGATGGTTCCAACTATATTTGATATGTTGTGCACTGAAAAATCGTGCCAACAAGAGTGGTAAGGCATAATGTTATTAATTGCAGCCATAACATCACACTGCTGTGACTAAGCAGGGAACAAATTAAAGCTAAAGGTTGTCATGTATATGTAGTGAACAACAGATTCCAGAAGGCCCAGTTTATGACAGGGCCTGCACTCTGACTGCCATAGTGAAGGGTGGCTGGCTAACCTCTGGCCAGAGTGGATGGGCCATCAGATAAGGAGGCTCCAACATCCGCCAGACACCCATTTGGGGGTCAGAAAGGTGGCTCCAACACCCCAGGAGGGGACATCTCCTTTGTTCTACAGGACTCACCTTATCACCCAAACACCCCCTTTTACTCATCCTGAGACCCTTTGATCTCCAGGCAGCATGCAAGTTTGTTGACCATGTGACGAGAATGGCCAAGACACAGGAGATCAGAAGCTGTTCAACAACTATATAAAAATAAACACTGTTTCTGCACCACACACTCTGGTCACACTCAAAATGGTTCTAAATGTGTAACTGTAGCTTGGGAATGCATTAAAATCTGTGTAAGCCCAAGTACTAACACCTGGATGTATGCA